>PVIC010014041.1:0-20600 GCA_004025085.1 Thryonomys swinderianus
GAAATAAATTTGAAAGAAGAATGGCAATATACTACATAAGAATAAGATTAATGATAGCAAAATTTATACAATTCACTTGAGAGGATTTGTCTGGGCTACTTTGAGAGTGGAAGTAGTTGGCTTTGGAAGATACTGTTGCTGAAGGTTCCCAGGGAAACCACACATGGGCAGGTAAGGCATTTATATTTCTGCAACAGGCGAATCATTCCACAGTGTAGTCATGACCAAATTCAGACGTTCCACACGTAGTACCAAAACAAAAATTAATTCAAAGATGGCATATGATGTTTAGTACTCATAACCGAGGACTTAGTAGAGTTTTAAGGTTCATCACTCTTTGATTTCAAGTCTTGGAGTTCTATTTTGACACCCTCAGGAGTCAGGGATAGCAGTGAAGAACACATCTGGGAGTGGCATGGGACCCTGAGCAGCTAAGGGTCACATGAGTTGGTGTGACCCATACAGATTGCTTCTTTCCAACAAAAATCCCAGATGACATAGGTCTGTGGACACTTCATTCTGAAAAGGTAAAAATGTTCTAAAATGAATCTCCATTTATGAACACTTTCATTTTGAGAAGGAATCATTTTGAAAATAGAATAAAATAATCCAAATGTGAATGAAAGAACGGAATGATAACTTGCTGTATGTGAAAGGTCACACTGCTAATTTAAACAAAGAGGAGACATTAGACTCAAAAATGAAAGATGAGCAGAGGGAACACACATGGCCATCTGCTCCCATTAAGCTGAATGTTTCAAGGTTTTAGACAAGATGTTTGGCAATCTTTTGAAATCAACTCAAAAGAACAAAATATCTTTCATCATTTACTGTGCAAATGGAAATGTATTTTCCTTGAAACAAATATTTTAAGTTTTCCACATGTTGAATTTTACAGCAGGGCACAAGGCTTGGCTTGCATTTTGTAATGCTGAGCTCAAAACCAGACACAGGTCAGTATTGAAAAGTGGCTTCAGAATTAGTCAGAGTAGTTAAATATAAATTATGTCTGAAGATCTAACATATGCCAGTTGGCAGCAGAGGTAAATGGCTGGTTTCTAATGATGACTGTGGTTTGCTGAGTCTAATACTCAACTGTGAAATTCAAGATTGAGAAATATTATTTACTCATGAATATTTTAATTAAGGCAGAACATTTCACTTAAGGTAAACAAATGACTAGCCTTGTCCATGGAATTATAATAGGACTCTATGAAATGAATGTGTTAATTATGCTCTAAGCAGGCCTTCTGCCTTCACTTTGCTACTTGTCATCTTGGTCCAATAAAAGGCCAATGAAAATATAGAATCAAGACAGCTCAGTGTGATCATATAATCATTGGGCTATTTTTACAAAGCAGGAGTCTAATGGAACTAAAAATTATATTTAGGGATTTTTGTTTAGCTTTTAATAAACACACTAGATCTTTTGATTGGAATACAAGATTATTCAACCTTATTGAGCTCATTACTGGAAGTCAAATTCAGATTCTCTTTTAGAAATTCACATGTGAAAACAAATCACAATGTGGAACAGTACAAATACCTTTGGACAGGCAGATACAGGTCTGTTACATGCCTTTGTTCAGAAACATAGAGTTCTTCTGATTTCTCCTGATTGATTTTGTTGTTAAACAGATGTCTGTTTACTATTCCCATAAACCTCTTTTCCCAGACAGAAAAGTGTTAACTTTCCTGAAATTTGCTGATTAACAAACAGGAGAGATAGGCGGCTTAACTCTGCATTTCAGGCAGAACATGTGTCTTGGGTTCCGCTCCAGGGTCGATACTGTTACGGGATACCTGATTAGCACCCAGAGTCCCCTGTTTTCTATAAATGGCTCCCCATTGGCTATTGATGATGGCCTATGTTGGGATCATTGTATAACTGTGTAAATACCACTTTAGAAAAGAGTGAACTCATCATGTCACATTACGTGGACTGATGGATCCACTCTTTCCTGAATAGCTGCAGATGTTCAGAGGGAGAATTCAGAGGGGGGTCATTTGAGCAGGTATATTTCTGTAATTGTGTTTGAAGGGAAGTAGCCCAGATCACAACTGAAATATCCCTAACAATAATCAGAATCTGCACCTTTGAGAATTATCTAATGGCTCCAATATTACATACTGACGATGTCTCCTAGATGCTATTTTCTAAAATGAAATTGTCCAAAGACTTCAAATATGAAGATATAAGGATTTCACATGTAAAGGAAATGGGGAAACTCTTCCTTTAGAACAGATATTCTAAAATGATCAATAAAAAGCTTCTCATGAATGTTTCAAAACACTTGGTTGTAGACAGAGACAGTCCTCTATTTCCAGAAAACAAAGAAGTTGTGAGACTGTCTATGGCCATGAATAACCACTGCAAAGATCAAGCAGACCCGAAGAAGATGGGTCTGATTTATGTCAAAGTTAAATTTGAGAAAGAAACAGTTTCTTTCTCTCTCAGAGAAAGACAAATATTTTAAAGGTATGTGATTCATACAGTAAATATTAGTACTCAGTTGAGCTACAAAATGGCTTCCAAATGGTCCACAGCTGTTTGAAATAAAGTGCAAAGTTGGCCAGATGAGGATTTTAAAATCATAATACATCATTTATCATTTTCCCTCGTTCATCCAAACACTTCTCAATTCATCCTGTCCTAACTTAGTTATATGCCGTGGGTTGTTCTTCTAAGACAGTGATGATATCCCATCTAAGGATTGTGTCCCAGTGGTTAAACTAAAACATATATACCAGCTAAACTGAAACATACGTAGATAGATATTAAATAGCAACTCTAGAGAACCCAAATCCTTTTAATGTGATCTAGTGACTCACTCAGTCATGTTTGAAATGCCCTAAATACCAGTAAGTACATGTGTTTTTCTACACTGATAATCCCTAATTAAAATCAGCAGTTCAAGATCAATGAATATGACAAATTTAAACAAAAAGGACTCTTTTCCAACTTGTCATTTTACTCGTTTGCGCTACCTCCCATCCCCAAATAAATAATCCATCTGACTCACAGAGAAAAGCAGCATTTCTGGATACCATATCTAATTCTTTTGTACTTCTTTTTCTCTTTTACCTCTCATCTCTAGCCATAGGTTATTTCTGTAACAGTTACAGTAATATTAAGAAAAAAGTGTAAAATTTTTCCAACTTCGTATTCTATTCAAACACTATAAAAGTTTTAAAAGGTCTTTTTCTTTTTGGTTAAACTCAAGTGTGGGTTTTTTTCATTATAATTTCCTATTTGTAGAAAATGTTTATCAATACAGTGATAAACAGGAATAATTTAATCATTATTCCTTGCCACGTACCTTAGAAATTTAAAATCTGCAGGGTTTTTTTTTTTTAAGGCTGTTCTTATTTAGGTCAGTTTAGGCAAGTGCCATTTGCAATTTGTTGAGCTTAGTCTTTATGTGTGATTGAATTTTCATCTTGTGTGACTTGCTCAGGATTTCCTTAAGAATTCCAGTATGTATAGGGTTTATAAAATGATATTCAGAGGATTGAAAATGCTACATGATGCAATTAAAAAAAACTTGTTATTGATTCCTCTGGGGACCTCTGATCTAAAGGGTCTCAACAGTATTGGCGTCCCAGTTTCTAGGATGGTGGGAATCAGAAGCAACTTCTTTGCCTAAAAATGTGGCCATAAAGTATATCTGCTGATTTAGTATATGAGTATGAAGTCTGACTGATCTTTATCAGTAGACAGATAGTGGGCTATGTGTTGTGAGGCTCTGATACCATGAGGTCAATGTGAAATTTAAAAATTATGTTTATCTTTGTATAATATACAAAATATTATATATGCTTTTTAAGTTTTCCAATAAGAGTGCTGCATTGATTTTATTATTCTCATTTTACAGATAAGAAAATAGACTAGAATGTGAAATGATTTTTCCCAAAATGTTATAGCAAGTATCCCTCAGAGCTGAGGTTTGAATCAAATCAATCTGGTGACAAATAATCTCTGTTTTTCCAACAGCTCCTCCTGTCTTTGAGAAGTGCCCTGAAGGGGGCCTCAGACACAGCATTGAAGTGCCTGGATTCATATTTATGACTGAAGACCCAAAACGCAGGGTGATGTTTGGTACAGAGTTGGTGCTCAAGAAATGAGTGCACTACTTAGTGATAGACATATGTTCTGAGAAATGTGTCATTAGATTGTTTGGTCATTGTATGGACACCACTGAGTGCATCTTTACAAACTAAGAAAGCTATAATGTCAACAGTCAACATGACTTTGGGACCACCCTCAGACATGTGGTTCATACAAAACATGACTGTTTCTTTTGTCTATCCCCAGAACTGAATTTTTCACTTTTAAAAATCAACATGAGGGCTGGAGGATTAGCTCAGTGGTTCTGGTGCCTGCCTCACAAGCACAAGGTCCTGAGTTCGATCCCCGGAAACCACATACAATGCTGGGCGTGGAGACTCGCGCCCACCAGCAATCAATACCACATACCACAGTGCCGGGCGTGGTGGCTCACGCCTGTAATCCCAGCACTCGGAAGGCAGAGACAGGAGGATTGCTGAGTTCGTGGCGGCTTGCCTGGGCTACATAGTGAGTGCAGGGCCAGCCTGAACTACAAAGCGAGACCCTGTCTCAAAAAAAAAAAAATAAAAATCAACATGAGTACTAAGGTCAAATTACTGAGTTGCATCTTCTAACCTAAAATGTTTATCAATAGAAATAGTTGATTTCATAGGTATCCTACAACCTCCTCTCACATTTCCACAGGTATTATATAGATCACAACAGATTTGAGAATCATGTTGCCGACACCTCCCCACCAATGTCATGGATACTTCCAAGTGAGATATCTGCTACTGCTGGGTCTAAGCATGCGAATATTTACATATGGGTTCTACCTTTGTTACAATAACATGCATTAATCACACTGATGTGACAGTATTTATGTGTGTGTGTGTATTAAATGCTTTGGGTTTAGAATAACATATGCTTACCATTTTAGGTAATAATTTTAATTTTTCCATTACACATTTATACAAATATAAATTTTGCTTGCATGCTAGAGCTTTGGAATGAGCAATTGTTTTATGTATCTTTACATCCATAAAGAAATAGCCAAGATGAATACACATGCAAATGTTATAGTACAACTGGGTTTTTGTTAACCTTAAGTACTGTTGACATAAGATCCAAATTTTATCATATGGTAAGCGGGGAGGAGCCCAGTGGCTTTATATGGTGGGTGTTTGAGCACCAGTGAGGAGTAAATGATTTGATTCTGTGGGCTCAGAGGATTTGTCAGCTGCCTCCTAAGTATAATTCTGGCTCTCATATCCCTGCTGCTTCTAATTTAGCAGGACAGGCTCATAATTGAAGCAAATTAACTATTTACACTTGCCACTTCTACCAGGGAAGAGGACACAGCAGCAGGAAAGAATGAGTAGGAAATTACATTCTTCCCACTTGTGTCAGATCTGCCCTTATATAAACACATTAGCAGTAATTTCATGAGGCGTCAAACATAGGAATAAATACTGAGAGATAAAATAATGAGGTGTTGCTATTGAGCTGAGTTGCTGTGGTTAATATTCTTGGATATGAATTATGCATCCTGAAAGAAGGCATATGCTACAGTATTCAAACAGTTTCTCTGCAAGTGATAGCTGCTCATTAGGCTCTGCATCTCGAGGTGGGTCTACTGTTTCCTTCCACGATAGGACTAGTATTTACAAAAATACTCTCTCTGGGCTCCCGTGGACTGTGGTTTCTTTGGAATACACCAAACTCTGAAGAGGCTTTCCACTCCATTTTTAGCGTAACAGCATGTTTATTTAGCTCCTTTGGCTGCAGCTTTAAAGCCATTTAATGTAATGTAAACAAGAACATTTTGTTTGTAATTTGCTAAATGTCTTACAGCTTGGCTGTGTCTCCAGTTAGGAACTTAAGGTTCATTTGGTAATTTACATCTGCTTCTGATTTAAGGTGACTCCATGGCTTATGAAGGACTCAAGAACCTTTGGTACCACTTTGGACCAAACTGTTCTGCCTCTACACTGGTTTGGCTCTTTCATTTGGTCAGGTTCAATTTGCTCTATATTGTCTCTGTGGATGCAAGTCCTATATGACAATGGCTAGAATCTGAGAATTCAGAAATCATGGAGATAGATAGGAAATTTAGCTGGAAGTTCATAAAAAAGGTGCTGAGGGTTGCTGAAACTCCAAGGAGCCTAAACACAAGTAGTGTGATATGGTTAACTTATTATTTTTCTTTCGCTGTATGTTCCAGTCAGGGAAAGATAAGTAGCAAAGACCAACATCACAGCAATACTTGTGTTTTATTCCCCTTTCTCCATCTGGTGCCTTTTAAACAACTTAGCATGCTTCTCAAAAGGGCTCTTCATTGTCTTACTAGTCATTAGCATTTAAAATCCCCAGTTGGAATCCCAAACACAATTCTCTTTCCATTCCAGATTCAGCACCATCTTCCAAAGTAGTAAAATGGAGAGATCTCTGATATGTGGAGTTTTGTGCAGTGGCTTTGGTAGGAATGATTCATAAGGGCGGGTTTGTGTTCCTAGAGGATTTTTATCACGTCTTTCAGCTTCTTTTGATTTCTCTTTTTTGAAAGAGTCCTTGTGGAAATCCAAGTACCTACATACGGTTTCTCACTCACCATGGATGGTGGACAATAAAGACCTGCCCTCTGCAGCAGGTTCTTATTCCTGTCTGAACTTCACAATGAGAGAACACGTGACACAAACACAGCAGCTCTACTGGTCCTGTTCCCCTTGGCTGTCAAGGCAACATCTATTATAATCTCAATAATAGCTGTTTTTCCTTAAATATTGTAATTTTCTAAGCCCCCAATAAGTCATCAATAATTTTGTCCATTTTTCCCAGTGTGTGTTTATATTTGTAGTTGCTCATAATTGTGGGTTATTATGACAACTGGATTTTCAAACAATCGTGGCACATGAAATCTGATGCTTTCACCAGAACCAGCTGCCTACACGATGCCAAGAGCTTCACATAACCTTGTTCTGTTACATGGGTGTTGGTCCAAAACTTGACAGTTTGAAAGTCAGCCTCTAATCTGTTCCAGAATATTCCTTTAAAATACATAGCAATATGTGTGCTCCCCAATTTGAATATTAAATGAGAATAAAGTACAATTAATTTGAGTTTCAAAGACAGATTATAGTGCGTTGGCACAGAGTCAACATAAAGATAGAGAACAAGTGGTAATATAGCCTAACAACAACTTGGGCTCTTTTGCTGAAATCTTCTGAATGTCCAAATGTGCACTCGAGGTGGCATGTTTGCTTTGCTGACAACTCTTGCAAATGGTTAGGGATGGACTGCCGCATCAGAGCAGTGTGCTGCTCCTTCCCATGAAATAGACCTCCTTTGATAGGACTGTCTGATTCCCCCGAACTTTCCCTCTGGGTGTCCCTGGGTGGGGCTGGATCCTGTGCACGTGGTAGAGCAATCTTTTAACATAATCTGCAGTCTTACTCTCTGCATTAAGCGAAGTCATCTGTTATGAGAAAAGAACAGACTATGCCAAATCAAAGGAGTATCAGGCATGGGGACAAACCCTCTCAGAGTGACCCAAACTGCTCCCAACACCTTGTTTTGATAACAGTCAAACAAAGAACTCAAATTTTAAAATACTTAGTTTCCTAAGAAACTGAGGATATTTTTCTAAGTAATCTTAGTATAACTTGTAACAAATAGATTTGAATTATGAGATTGCTTTGCAATATACCTGATGACTTCTCTAAGTCAACTATTATATAATCTCATTCCTCATTTACAAAATGAATTATCTCCAAAACACCTCAACTATTTTCAGGGAGGACCCAAGAATAGACTCAACATGAATTGTCTATTAAATTAGAAATAAAATGCAAAAGAGAAAAAGGAAAATATTTTGTCATCCTATATATGCAATTGAAAAGCCCCAAATATTACATTATAATTGTAATGATATCTACATTAAGAAGGCTCAGCTTCAATTTTGAACACCAGAATGGAAAAATAGGAATAATTTCTCCTGTTAGTATCATGGTTAAGAAGACTGAATGCCATAGTCATTGTGACTGCAAACAACTTTATGGTCACACGAAAAGGATATAGAATGTATTCTTAATATTTCTCTTTTCTAGGGCAGGAGATTTAGCTCAGTGATTCCAGCACCTGACTAGCAAGTGCAAGGTCCCTGGTTTGATTCCCTAATAACCACATACAACAATGCCTGGTGTGGTGACTCACACCCACAAGCAATCAGTACCACATACCACAATGGCGGGCATGGTGGTTCACGCCTGTAATTCCAGCACTCAGGAGACAAAGGCAGGAGGATTGCTGAGTTTCGGGATTAGCTGGGCTACCTAGTGAGCTCAGGGCCAGCCTGAACTACAAAGTGAGACTCTGTCTAAAAAAAAAAAAAAAAAAAAAAAAAAATCCCTCTTCTATATTAAAATAAAAAGCCTGATGATAATAGGATTGATGCAAGGATATGTGTTGCTTTATATTTTTTATTTTTATTTGTTTTGAGACAAGGTCTCTCTTTGTTGTTCAGGCTGGCCCTGAGCTCACTATGTAGCCCAGGCAAGCTTCGAATTTAACAATCTTGCCTCTGCCTCCCGAGTGCTGGGATTACAGGTGTGAGTCACCATGCCTAGCCAGACCTCCATCTTTTAAAACCATTGGTCATGAATGAAAACTAGGGAGATGAAGATCAATAGAGAAGTAGGGTGAATGTGTTAGTACAGGCTACTGGTGCTTCTCAAAACAAAACTTTTGATAAGCAAAAGCTGTGACAGCACAGAGGAGTCCTGGAACAACATTCCTAGGTCAGTTGCCAAGTCTTAGGCAGAGAAGATGAGCCGCATTTAGAGGGCAATCATGTACGCCTTTGATGATCAAGAGCTGGTACATGTACTCTCTAGAGAGACGAATCTTTTTCTGGAAGCTTCATCTGGAAAATTATACTTCATGAGGGAAAACAGCTTGGGGTACTGAATTTCAGTGGCTATTTGGGAACACACAGGTGCTTACTGGAGCAGAATGACGTATGTTCTCAGGTGTGACATCCTGATAGGGGGATGTCAAGGTAACAAAATTCAGAGACTGGGAACAAGGTCGGGGTTACTGGTTTATATGCACTTAATTTTTCCTTTGGGGTCGAGCTACCTAGAAAAGACTTCACAATTCTGCCCCAGCTGTCCCAGGTGGGTGGGGAACCATATCTCTGATTTGGGAGTGTGACAGAAAACAGATCTAAGAATGGAACAGTTCTAAAGCCCTGAAACAGCTATTTTAGATTTCAGTTAAGATCCCATAAGGTAGCATCAACTGCCCTATCAATAGCGAGGTGTATATTTTAATTGAGAGCACAGAGAAAGTGTGAGGGTGGTGCCTTCCATCACTGAAAACAGCTCTTCCAACACGGCATAATAGAGTAGGCACGTGCTGCCCTATGGAAGTGTTACATTTGGAATCCAAACTATTTCCCAAAGGGCTCAGCATTGAAGGATTGACTTTCAGCTGATAAGCTACGGGGAATAATCAAATCATGAGGAGTATAGCCGCATCAAGTGGTTTAATCCACTGACGAGTTCTTTAGATAAAAGGGAATTTAGGATGTAGAGCCTTGTTGGAGGAAGTAGGTCACTGGGGACAGCCTTTGAAGGGTCTCTTTTCCTGCCTGGCCCTCTCCCTCTTTCTGCTTCCTGGGTGCCATGAGATGAATGTCCTCTCTTACACTTCCCTCTGCATGGTGTTTCTGCCTCAACCCTGGTTTAGAAGCAACAGAACCAACTGATCAAGAACTGAGCCCTCTGAAATTGAGAGGCATAGTAACTCATTTTTCTCCTTAAGTTGTAAGTCTCAGTGTTTTTTTCGCAGTGACAGCTGACTGACCCAGAAACATTGTTTTAGGCTGCCATCTTGAAAAGGACATACAAAAATGCATCGTGACTTCTACTTAGAGAAGGTGTATTTGACTTACAGGGGAGGGGAGCTGTGGTGAACTGGATAGGCAGATCTTTTATGTCCATAGCAACTATTTTATCACAACTACCATCAATTCATAGGATTTGAAAAGAACAGAATCATAAGTTAAATGGTGAGTTTTAGTCTTGTAATTCTATTATCAATAGTACCATCCTAGACAATCATTCAGCATAATGGTGCTTATTCTTCACCATATATGCAGTATTTAAAACATTGCCTGGGCAATAAATATTTGCTGAGTAAATATGAATGAATTCAATTACTTAGTTCTATTTTTTTTTATGGTACCGGGAATCAAACTCACAACCTTGTGCTTGCAAGACAGGTGACAGTCCCACTGAACTAAATCCTTAGCCACTTGAGTTCCATTTTATAACCTGTAGTACTTGGATAAGAATTCCTTATACACCTGTGAGTATGGAATAGAAAAATGAGATAAATAACGCAAGAATACTTTTACAACAATAAAATTTAGCTGTGGTGCTACATATCTAGTCCCAGTGCTCTAGGAGGTAACAGGGTCACAAGTTTGGTTCCCACCTGGGTAGCTTAGTCACTCTTGACTCAAAAATAAGGACTCCAAAAGGGCTGAGGATGTAGCTCAATGTAAAAACTGAGTTCAATTCCCAGTATTGCAAAACAAAGGATAAACCCTACATATATCATACTTGGTGATACAGTACTACAATATACAGAATCTTCTGCATGCATGAGAAGGTTTAAGGTTTTCTATTTCTACAAACTTTCTTGGACATTATAAAGAGAAAAATGTCTCTACCAAGGAGCAGACATGAGACTAATGTATCACTAATGAAACTATTACTAGCAAAAGCTGTGTCTACAAAGATATTCTAGTGACAACAGCCACTAGGCCTCAGTTTAAATGCAGGGGATCGATACTGCTTCCTTGTTTGGGTGGGCTGCATCTCCATACTGAACTTTCAGTCTCTCTTGTGAGTCCCCTTGCTCTGTAAGACCTTCTGGGAGACTTAGGCCATTGCTGAGAGGCCTTCCATGGCCTTCAGTCACATCATGGTTCTTCCCAGTGGAGGAAGAAAAGCCAGACCTCTGGTCCCATTTAACATAGGCTGGCAGAATGGTCTAAATATATATGGGAAATTGAGTGACATATCCCAGTGGTCTTTAGTGAAAGGCCAATGAACTTTAAATTTGAGGTCTGTTTTGCAAAGAGCATTGAGGGTTTTGCTGGTAAAAAGCTAAATGGTAAGTGTTGAAGAGAAATGTGGATAGTTTTCAAACTATGTTTTAGGGCTTTTTGGGTTTTTATGGCTGCACTGGCAACATTAAGGAATGGTGTAATACTGGCTGGGATATGAAAAAATCTTTGCAAAATTACACTACATAAACTTTGAGACAAAGGGACGAACATGCTATTTATGGAGTGATAATAAAGGAATATATAATTATGAGAAGATCTCTTAAATAAGTCTGGTTCTGATGGGGCACATCTAGTCTTGTTTCTGGAACTTGAAGAGTTCTCCCGGAGCCATCAGAAGCCAGCTCTTGAAAAGTGCACACACGGTATCAAATCATTCTGTTCTCACTTTAGCTTGAATCCTTTCTTACCTGTTTCTGTTCTTCTCCTAAACCATCCCACATTGAAGCTACAATTTTAGAGACTTCGCCAAAGGTAGCATTGGGGTTTTGGCCTTTGATGGCAGCCTGAGTATCCCGAAAGAATAACGCATAGGCAGACACAGGCTTCTGGGGCTCATTAGGGTCCTTCTTCTTCTTCTTTTTGGGAGTTTTTGGTTTTTTCCCCATATCAGATGCAGGCCGCTTCTCTCCACCATTGGTCTACAATAAAAAGATGAAATTACAGAAGAACCAGAAAATTTGTGTCACACTCCTGTGTCCTGTCATTTCCCATTGCATCTTAGACACATAGACATTAACTGTACACATCCCACAAACACAGACACTTGTTACTATTGTCACAGTTGTCTTCTTAAATAAAGCTTCCTACTTGGGAATCAGGAACACATCTCTGTGTTTTAACACTTAACAATAGCATGGTGGGGACCTGCCTCTCATCCCCAGTGCCAGCAAGTACACAATTAAATAAATAAATAGCTGTCAGGTTCCAGGTAGTCTTTGTATTTACTCTTCTCCTAATTCTGTTTATATATAGTTTTAAGCAATTTGCTGATTGTTTTTATAATACTATCATATAATCAAATATTATCCTTGAACTCTTCTTTTGTTTTTCCACAGTAGCTGACAGCAAGTGTCCATTATACTAAACCCTACAGAATGAGGACTAGGACTTGTCTTCCAGAGACTTCATCTTTATCTTTCTAATTCTGATTTGAAAACCACAGAAGCGACGTGTCCAGTCAAAAACAAATTTTTCTTTTACACTCTGCTCTTAGTACTGTGGTGTGCTGCTGGGAAAACATAGCGATGCTCATAGTCTAGAGAATGACCTGGCCCATCAGTACTGCCTGGGGCATCTTCCCTAGGGGCAGAATTCTCTGTTCAACACAGTATCACCAGCCATGTGGGGCTTGCAAACACCTGAAATATGGCTTGAGTGAATACAGAGCTGAATTTTAGCCTCCTTCAAATTTAAATAGCAATTTTATTCTTAATAGCTCCTACCACTGGAGAACACAAGCTTGAAAACTACATTCTAAAGATTTCTAGGACAATGTTTATTCAGTTAACAGTAGCTTCTGTTTTTATTCATTGTTCTCAAGTGTGAATATTTAGATAAATTGTTATTTTGATATAACAATTTATCTAAATTGTTAGAATTGAAGGGACCATGTCTACTGCTGTGAGTACAGAGGGGATCACGCTCCAAGCTTTCCTTTCATAATACGTGTAGCTATGTGATCCTGGTTAAGTTAATTTTTCTGGGACCTTGTTTCTTCTACTAATCCACTGACAGTGTCATTCTGTGATCACTGAGATAGCACATATTTATACTTTTGTAAACACTTGAAAGGCTATTCAGGTATTAATTTTATTGGTAATTTTAAAAATAATTTATTGACTCAACCGGAAGAAATGACCTTAATATTTGACACTTTCTATCGGTTTGAAAGAAATGCTCAAGTACCAAAAAGAAAAAGGAAGAAAGGTAAGTGAATTCTTTGGATTTTCTTAATTGAGAAATGTATTAAAAATGATCATTCACAAATTACCTACTGAAGCACAACAAAGAACCCCATGGGGAGACGATGCTCTGAACCAAGCTGACAAGTTAACATGGAATAACACTAGATTGTTACTTCTCCAGGATGGACACGAGAGGGGATACTGTGAAATTACTGGCTCTCATGTAATTAATGCTGTCAGAAGACTGGCATGGCGAGACTGAAATGATACTGTGCAAACTGGTGGACTCACTCCAAATTAAGCTCTTAGGCTCACATGACCTACAAAAGCAGCTCTCAACTACGTCCGTGTGTTGGAATTACCTGCAAAGTTTCTAATAAATACACCGATGCCCTGACCTTACTAACCACTGATTAAATCAGATGCATAGGTAAAAGATTCTGGCCTCGGTCAAACTCTATCAGCTTTGCTCTTCCAGCTCAGAACTGGAAATTCTTGAGAGATGAAGCACCCAGAGTAAACTTTCTTTGAGTAAACTTTCTTTGTTCTTTCTGGCTGACTGCACACGGTCAGATCTTTCTCCTCTCCACCACCACTTTCTTCCCAGTGGTCATCGCTGCTCACCGGATGCAGTTTTGCTGCTCACTTTGGTGTATTTTTATGTCAATGTTCGATAACCTAAGGTTACCCTGTCACAGCACTAAACCCAGTGGGCTTTTTACTTTTGCCCTTCCCTGATTTCTCATTGTTAACACCTCATCTACCAGTTTCACAACACCATCTTCTCTGGGTTTTACCACCATTTTGCTGGCCTTGCTGATTGTAAAAATTCCCTTATCTTGAGAGCGTATACTGAGGTAATCTCAAAGTACATAGAGTTTCCACTGTCATTTATGACTGGAGATCAAACACATGTTTGGTTTGAGTTTTGCAGGCATAGAAATAACTATCTGATGCTTTTATTTGCAGATCTCAAAGATACCTCAAGCTCAATTTAGGCTCCTGTTATTCACTCATTTTCTTCTGTATCTTTCTTTTCATAACATTCATCAAACATGCAATTATTCAGTAATATCTGGTTGTTCTTTTTCCACCCCATGAAGGAAGGTCCAGGTCTAGTTTTGTACACACTAGCACTTCTCATGGCTCCTAAAACACTTAAGTGCTTGATATTTGTCACAATAAGAATTAAAAATAGCAACATAAATATTAATATAATGGAAGAATGAATGTTACAGAAAATTAAGCTTCAAAAATTTGAGTGCTTTAGGGCAATAATCAAATATGCAGTTAAAGAGAATATACAGATACATTTTTAAAAAGTACTTTACATGTAATTTAATTTCATTGCATTATAGAATGAGTCTTTTTAATTTTCTTACTTGCACATTTTATAATCACCACATTTTGTGAATATAGCCATCTGTGTGATTATAATCATAAAATTTATTAAAATCAAAAGAAAAGGAGTCAACAAAGTCTGCAATGAAAAAATTTATAATTGAGTGGTTAAAAAGAGTATAAACTTTCAGTTATAAGATAGTTAACATCTGAGGATCTACCATCTAGTGTGTAACAATAGTTAACAGTACTGTATTGTACACTTGAGATTTGCTAAGACGGTTGGCCTTGAGTATTCTCATTCACAGTTCTCCCCAAAAGGAGCTCTTGGATAAACAACAACAACAACAACAACAACAAAACAAGAGATGGTGGTGGACATGTTACTAAGCTGATTATAGCACTCATTTCATAATACACATGTATCCCAAAACATGATGTTGAGCACTTTAAATATACACAATTTTACTTGTTAATTATATTTTAATGAAGCTACAAAAAATGACTGATTATGGTGTTAGAGGACATAATTTATCAACAATTTCAAATATTTAGAAATAGGTAACCAAGTATAGAAAAAAGTGAATGTTTGTTCATATGGAATATTACCTGGACTCACTTTATTCATTTATTTATTTATACCAGGGATCGAACTTGGGACCTTGTACTTATGAGGCAGGTGTTGGAGCCACTGAGCTAAATCCTTAGCCCTCATCTTAAATCTTAATTAAAAATTATCTGACATATTGAAATCTCCATGATAACAGATTGTATCAGTGTTTTGGAAAATAATCAAATGTCAATCATTGATAAATTTCCTATCATGTGATATGTGTTCTGATTAACAGATTTCCCCAAATTATTTAGTATTCCTCTTCCTTTGTCCAAAGTTGTATCTGAACCACAGGTAGCCTAGCTTCTTTCCTTATTAAACTGGTATTAAGACAGTTATCCTCTTGTGTTTGACAACGGTGCTTATTTACTTGGGATGACTTGCTGAAGCAGCAGAACCTGCCTGTAATAAGCCCATGTATCAAGTGTATCAAGGCTCCAAATTAGCACTTTGTGAGGACATATAACATAATATAGGGAACCACGAATGATTCCATGTAACTAGTCCACTTGGTTGTTTTGTCTGGAAGCTATCTCTACTTCCCTGGCTCACTTTGTAAGATATAGTTTTGCTCAATCTCAGTTTGTGGTTTTTGAGTTAGTTTTGGAGAAGGATTTCATAACTTCTACACTTTCCACTCAGGAGACATGATTTGTCTGCTACAAGTTGTAACTCTAGTTTCAGTTAGGTATCTGGAAGATACTAACCTGGAAAGCCGGAAGGGCACCCTCTTTGAGGCTAGACTACTACCCAGTTGTACAGAGCAACTTTGTGTTTGCTACAAATGTGAGTGTACTCATCTGCTGACAGCCAAAAACCTATGACACTTTCTCTTTAAATACACACTCACATTACCCTTGGTCTGGATGACTGGCCATGCAAGAGAAATGGCATCTGAGAAGACCAATTGAAAGGTTACTTATAAAATATTCATCATTTGAGACTGACTGTCTTTCCCTCAATAATTTAACTAGATCATCAAAGCCATATTCTTGGTAATAGTATTCTGACCACTCAAGATTGTATTCATGGAATTTGGCTATGACTTAGGATAATGCCCTGATTTTTAGCAAAAACTTCTGTAAGTGGAGGAAAAGCTATGCATGTATACATGAAAGATTTCTATTTTTGTAAAAATAAAATTGCTTTGGAAAGAACTGTTTACTATAATGCTCAATGTTCTTGTACCAAGACTTATTGAGTATGCACAATATCTTTGCTTTTTAGAATGCAATGTGGTGGGATGAAAACTCATTGTGGTTTGATTTCTTCTGCATCCAAGTACCTAGGCAGTGCTCAGTAAAGGCTGTGCTCCGTAAACACTGGGAAGCGCTCCCTAACATGTGCCCCCCCCTTTTCTAGCCAGGAAAAAGTACAGAAAGGAGCTGCTACTTTAGACTATGGCATGAAACAGGAATTTGTAAGGCCTATTTTAGACAAGTAGTGTTTTATCTGTGAGAAAAGCCCATTGTCACTACTCATATACAAAGCCTCCTTGAAAAAAAAGAGCTCCTGCTATAATTTGTAACCACTTACATGCTGGTAATGGTCTGTATTTTGAAAAAATATCTGACTCTTTTGACCACAAATTATTTGGAATGTACACAATGATGATGAATATGATTGTGGTAGAAAAATTAGCTAAATGGATTTATAATATGTCTCTGGACCTTACTTTTAGTTATTATCTGGATCCTTATTTTGTGGAATGATGGAGTTATAATTTCATATCTTAATTTTCTGAGATCTGATTTATAGAGTCCAGAGCAGTACTATCTTGTAGAACTTTCTGCAGTGATAAGAAATGTTCTCTTAACTGTTCAAAAAGATGATCATTAACCATATGGGACTATAGACCAGAGATAACAAACCTTTTATAACTTTCAATGAAAACAAACGGCTGGTTGTGACATGTGTGGCATGGCTTGCCACCACTACTATAAACCATTTGACATGTGCTATAGTGACTAGTGTAACTGAGGAATTGAAAAAGTTTAAATTAAATTTTAGTTAGTTAAATTAAAATGCAAACAGTGAGAGATCATTAGTAGTTATTTTGTTGAACTCTACAAAATTGTGTACTGATTGTTCTAGAGCACAGCACTCTAAAATGACTAGAATTTTATGAAAAGGGAATTAAATTTAATTCCAATGCTATAATCTTTTGAATGTAAGATAAACTATATAGTACAAAAATATAAATTTCTAGGCTGGGGATTTAGCTCAGTGGTTCTGGCATCTGCCTGGCAAGTCCAAGGTCCCAAGTTTGATCTCTGGTAACCACACACCACAGTGCTGGGCTTGGTGGCTCACGCCTGTAATCCTAGCACTAGGAGGCAGAGGCAGGAGAATTGCTGAGTTTGAGGTTTGCCTGGGCTACACAGTGAGCTCAGGGTCAGCCTGAACTACAAAGTGAGACCCTGTTGCAAAATTAAATAAAGAAATATATATATATTTCCTATGATGACAGGCACACTGAAGTAAAAAAAGAAATCCTATTCATCTCTACATCCTTCATAACATTAGCAGAATGCTATGCAGGAGTAGATGACCTCACTATTATGTTCCTGTATTCTGCAGCATTGCACTTAGAAAAGGATTAGAATTATAAGGCAAAGAAAATTGGGAATACATAAAAAACTGTATGAAAATCAGAGCAACTAAAACCATTGCTGAGCTGAAGCCCAATGTAGCCCTGATTACCCAGTCTTATTTCACATTCAATTAAAGTACTAATGAATAAATAAATGCACACACAAAGACCAAAATAGTACTCGTAAATAAGTATTACACATAAACTTTACACAGATGTGCATGTTTCATATAACTTAGGTCTAGACATAGACATATCTCTCAAATCCCTAGAGGTGTCCTTAGGTTTCTGGTAATTCACTTTCTGTTGTATCTTATTGCTTAATTATAGTGATGCCTTTAACTTCTTTATCATAAGGAAACAATAATCTTTTACTTTAAAAAAAAAAGGCCTATGCTAGTAATGTTGCTTAGATAATAGTTAAAAATCCAGAGTACAAGCCCTTTAGATGACCGAGGAGGGGGAACTACTGGGCACAGTTCAGTGCTGGAGATTTGCTTAACATGGAGGCCCTGGGGTTGAGCCCCAGCATGGAAATTAAAAAAAAAAAAAAAAAAAAGGAAAGAGAATCATTTCTTCTGAAATGTCCCTGGAGAAGTTAGAAACGTCTATAAGCATATTTAAAATAAACTGCCATGGTCCCAAAGCCTTTAATGGAGCTGGGAGAGCTGTTTAATGCACACTATCTTGCAGTAATCGCTGTAGTTTAAAATAGATTTTAATCAAGCACCATCTGCATAATAGGCTGAACAAACAACATAGAACTCCACTTACAACTCTTATCACATCAAGTAAATATTATAAAATCTTCACCATAGAAACAGGGCATATCACAGCACTTTTTATGATGGCACTGTTTTTGTAAGTGAAAATTTTTCTGCTTAAATTCATTTTCTTTTTCCTTTCTAAACGGTGCTATCTAAAATCCCCTTATGAGAACAAATTCAAATGAGCACGGAAAGTAAGTCATCTAGTTACTGTGAAATCAGCAAGGCTGTAGCACTTCTTTCATTTGACAATTGGTTTTATTATTATCATTAATAATAACAGAACATTCACTGACTCAAAACATCAATTACAGAAAAACGCAGACGAAGGGCTTTACTTTTGAAATGATTCACAACTGCGGAGTACTGTGTCAGTACCAGAGTTTGTGAAGTAGATTTATTTTTAAGGATCTTTGATTTTGCCAAGGAGAGCTAGGTATTATTTTGGGGTGTGTTTAGCAAAGGCCTTGTATGAAACAGAAAGTTTGGGCTACTATCCAAAAAAGTCATTTTAAAGTGAGAAACAAAACATTGGCTATAATTATATATACTTAGTAGCTATGTTTCTCAATCTTATCAGTTCTATTTGATCTCTTCTAAATTTGTGTAGGGCATAACCTTTGGAGAAAACAAGCTGCTGAGGCACGTCCTGCTGAAATAGATGCCAGGGGCTGTGCTAAGTCTCATTTAGTTTTATTCTATGAACTAATCAAATATCCTCAGTCACCTAGAACATAAGCTCCTTGAAAATATTATATCCTAGCAAAATTTAATTACTTGAATGTATTTTGGAAATCATTTGGAATCAGGTACTGGGTGTTTGAATTATTATTATTATTATTATTATTATTATTATTATTTTGTACTGGGATTGAACTTGGGACCTTGCCCTTATGAGGCAGGTGCTGGAACCCCAGAGCTAAATCCCTGGTTAGGCTCAGTCTTAATAAGTGAGATTTAAAAAAAATAAATGAGGAAGCCTGATGTTGTGGTACAAGGGCAACAGCTACATAAACCTTTACTCCTAGAAGTCTGGGAGATTGAAGCAGGAAGATCACTAGCTTGAGCAGTTTAGTTCACTTAGTGACTTAGCAAGATCCTTCTCAAAATAAAAAGTAAGAGGGGTTAGGGTTGTTGCTCAGTGCTAAGGTAAATCCTCAGTACCACAGAAAAAAAGATAAAGGAATTATATATAATGGCAATAAAATAAACAAGGGACATCTATTAATGAAACTGCCAGGGTATAAGGAATTATTCAAAAATATCATGTATATTATGTCATGGGAAGTGCTACACAATAGCATATGACAGTTCAATGTGGAAAATGCCAAACTTTCAAATCACAATTTTAAATATTCTGTCCCATTGTTAGATAAAAAGACATAACAAAACAGTTATACATTTACTTAATTTCACTTAATGTTTATAAAATTATGTTATATATAAAATTATATATAATTATATATGTATATATATTTACTTTATTCCCAAAGTCTTCCTGCCTGTAGAACAGTGCTAAATATAAACCGTTTCCTAGAGGCTTCTTTAGCTGGCCCTGTAGTGACTTACCTTATTCACGTTGAGAAGAAGCCTTGTTTCTGCACACCATGGCAGAGCGCATGCCCTGACAAACTAACCAGGGAGCAAGAAGTGTTATGTACATGTACCAACTTCCCGCAGTGAATGTACTCATTGTGCACTGCAAACATGGACTAATGAAAAGGTAACTCTTAAAGGCAAAAAAAAAAAAAAAAAAAAAAAAGTGAAAAAAGGAGCCCAGTGAAGCAGGCAGAATACTGAACTGAGGTTTCATCTTGAAGAGCTTGTGAACCAGCTGGGACATCGGACTAAAGCAGGCAGGAGACAGAAGACAGAGCCTGTGGCTCATGGAAGGCGGGATGTCTGGAGGAGGGCTCTGTTAATGTTAATGATGTTAAAAATTAGATTCTCAGGGCAAGGGTAGTGTGAAAAATTTCCCTTAAGTGTACTCTTAGGAGCTGCAAAGATAATTGCTCTGGAATCTTAATAATAAGAAAAGAAAAATCTCTTGTGACAATTAAGATACAAAAAACAGTATTTGCAAGTATTTGTGGCATTATTGTGGCCAGTCTGAAAAACTTCAAGCCAACTGTGGTTCAGAATTGTAATGGCCCAAGGTATCTGGTGCAAGGAACCACAAATCCTCCTTAGAGAGGA
>PVIC010014041.1:20700-37273 GCA_004025085.1 Thryonomys swinderianus
AAAAAAAAACAAACTACAATTAAAACAATAGTTGTACAGGGATTTACAGTGGTTCCAGCATCTTCTTGGCAAGTGCAAGGTCCTGAATTCAATCCCCAGTACCACATACTGGGCGTGGTGGCTCACGCCTGTAATCCCAACCCTTGGAAGCCAGAGGCAAGAGAGCTGCTGCATGTTTGAGGCCGGCCTGGGCTACATAGTGAGCTCAGGGCTAGTCTGAACTACAAAGCAAGACCCTGTCTTAAAACAAAACACAACACAAAACAAAACTCAAAACAAAACCAATAGTTGTAAGAGCTCTCAATGTAAACTAGAAGGGAAGTGCTTAAAGTAATGGTAAGGACAGGGGTAGAGATAGAGATCAATTTTAGACTTTTCCACAGTTATGTCCTAGAGGAAGATAATAAAATAAAATGAATGTAACATTTCTAATCTTAAAATCAGAAACAATAGAATGAGGAAAAGAAGGCCAATGTTACAGAACACAAGAAAGAAAAAAAAAACCATAACATTTGGGGTGCAAAAGCATCTCACTGAGGTGGATATACCACGATGATTGAGCATTTATGCAAATGTGAATATAGCAAGTGTCCTGTTTAAAACCAAAGGATCTTCTAACTCTATGCCTTTCGCAGCAGACACATATGAAATGTGAGGATACTTTCAAGAGAAAAGCTGAAAGGAAAAAAAAATACTGTGATTCTTTTTTTTTTTTTTTTTTGAGACAGCGTCTCGCTTTGTATTTCAGGCTGGCTCTGAGCTCACTATGTAGCCCAGGCAAGCTTCGAACTCAGCAATCCACCTGTCTCTGCCTCCTGAGTGCTGGGATTACAGGCATGAGCCACCACGCCTGGCAATACTGTGATTCTTAATCTATCATTTCCTTGAAGGAAAAACTGCCAAAAATGTACCTGTAATTTAACAGATACTTTAAGACACTTAAAGTATCTGGCATTGTACGTGCTGGATTACAGGCTTAGAACCTCAAGCTGCTGAAATTTGTTATTTCTGTGATGCTTTACTGTATGCCTCATTTATGACTTACACCTGTCAACACATCTTCAGCGCAGTCAAAACCACGGTGGTGTTTATAAGGTGATAATTAATTCTACTGGTATATTTACAATGTCTTTCTGTCAAAACAGACTTATTCAATTTAATTGTTCAATTAGATAAATAGGAGTCAATATGTAACTGCTTAAAGAGAGTACAAACTGTTAAGAGGGATGTTTAAAAGCTTTTTCTAGTGTGGAACTCAGTGTTCCTTTTGGGTGCTTGTTAGACATGATTTCAGTGATCATTTCGACTTAATGCTGTTTCACATTCAACTGGAGCTGTTGCAATACAAATCCACATAAACCCTGCTCACATGTAGAGAAAAAATTCCAGTTAAATCCTTAACTGTAATAAAAATGCTTGAATGTTTTCATCAATGGGTTTTCCTAGCAATTTCATAAGTAGAAGTTGAATGAATGGGTAGAAATATTCTGAATTGAAGGGAAGGTGAAGGAGTATGGGAGTGTGAACTTGAGATGGAAAATGTATTTAAACTAAATAAGACCATGTGAATATTTGAATAGACAAAAACTCATTTTTCATTTTGGTGCATTTTTGAGAACCACATCTTTAAGGGTGACAAATCAATAATTTAAAAATCTATCACTATTGAATATGAACTCTACCATACAATGCTTCCTCAATATTAATAAAGGACTATAAACTACTTTGAGATGTAATATTAGGTCTTTAGTTAGGAAACCTACTGGCAAAGTTTTACAATGGCCTGAAAATTTATGACATAAAAACTCATGCTTCAATGCATTTGTGAAATATGGACAAAAAGGAATTAATAGAAAATGACACAATCTGTAAATGTAAATTCTATGAATTTAAGGTTTTCACTCATTCGTCTATTCATGTTAGTTGAAGAATGTGGAAAATGCTATTGTAATTAAGAATAATCCTATATGAAATTTGCTGTCAGAAGATCTACTAATTTTTTAAAAGTTCTACTCTTTATTGAATATTGGGAAATTTGTACTAGCATATGAAATGAATTAATTCCATTTTTACTCATTTCCCTACTCACCCTACAATCCCCAGCTCCTATATACATATGCTTTCTTTTTCTTTAAGTCATATTTATTATTTCCCCTCATTACTTTTCCCTAGCCCTTTCCCTTTGAATATTTCCTATTTCACAAAATTTATCATGCATTCTAGAAATCATTTACATCTTCAGATTCTCATACCGGAGAAAAGATATGGTATTTACATATCTGTGACCTATTTATTTCACTTAAGAGTATTCCTCAAAGTACGTCTATTTGAGTATAAATGACTCAAACATCACCCTTTATAGCAAAGTAACACTCTGTTTTATTTTTAAAAAATACCTTCTTTAGTCTCCAACAAAACCTCTATAACACAAAAACTAGCAGGAAGAATCAACAAAGGGGATCTCCTCCTATTAAAAAGCTCTGCACAACCAAAGAAACTGAGCAGAACTAAAAGATAACCAACAACATGGGAAAAAGCCTTTACTAGCTGTTTCTCAGAATAAGTGCTACGATCTAGAATACATAAAGAGCTTAAAAAAATCAGTGCCCACACCCCAGCCGGGCTTGGTGGCTCAAGCCTGTAATCGGGAGGCAGAGGCAGGAGGATTGTTGAATTTGAGGCCTGCATGGGCTATATAGTGAGCTCAGTGCAAGCCTAAACTACAAAGTGAGACTGTCAAAAAAAAAATCACACCACCCAAGATCCAATTCAAAACTGGGCATCTGAAATGAATAGATACTTTCTTAGAGCAAGAAGTAAAAGCAGCCAAGAAGCATATGAAGAAACGGTCAACATCACTGGTCATTTGGCATATGCAGGTGAAAACAACACTGAGATTTCATCTCACTCCACAAAGAATGATGTTATCTTGAAATTAATCAGCAATAAATGCAGGCAAGGCTGTGGGGGGAAAGGAACCTTTCTCCACTGTTGGTGGGAAGGTAGACTGGTGCAACCATTGTAGAGATCAGTGTGGAGAACTCCTCAAAAAACTAGGATTGGAGGTTCCATTTGACTCTTTTATTCCCCTGCTAGGAATATATATGAAGGAATTAGAAGAATCATATCATAGCGACATATGTGCATATGTTCATAGAAGCTCAGTTGTGATAGCTAAATCTTGGAAACAACCCAAATGCTCATCAATTGGAGACAGATAAAGAAGATCTACTAATTTTGAATGTAACTTCCTGAAAAAGTTACTGATACAGGGGGCTTGGGATATAGCTCAGTTGTTTTAGTACCTCCCTCACTACACAGTACTAAGTTAGTTCCCAGTAAGAAAGAAAAGTCATAGAAAAAGATACTCCAGATGCACAAGTTGATCTTTACTATGGGCAGAATAGCTAACTTTTTTGCCTTACAGTGTAGTATATATCATCTGTGTTTAGGAAATTGATTTGAATTAGTCATGTGTAATCAAACATTTATGTCCCTGGCCACAAATGAATTTTCAGTATTCACGTTTAGGTCCAAACACTCATTGGCTGTTCTGTGCAATTACAATAACCCACATATTCTGAACCAAATTATTTTGCCCTCTAAATGCTCAGCTAATGTCCAGGCTTTACTAACCTGACATATCAGTTTTGTAGTATCTACTAGTCTCCTCCTGGGTTTTTAGTCTACTGTTGAGATTCTCTCACTGACTACAGATAGAAGCTGTGAGGAAAGGGAAATTGGTATGGGTACTGCTTGGTTGAGAGGCTCTTCTGGAATTTTACCTAGTGCTGGTTTTGGTCAGGTATGGGAAGACAGCAAACACTGAAATGAGAGTCATGAAAGAAGCTTCGAAGCTCCCTTCGAAGGAGAAGGCATGGTCTGGCACACGGTATCTTGTAGGGAAGCACCCCAGTCAATCAGGATGCAGAAAAATGGCCATGGTAGAGCATAACCAGAGCATCTGGTGGCAGGCTTGTGGGGAGGGATTCATGAGGCAGGGGTAGGAACATTAAGTAAGATTAGGACTGGACAGTTTGAACAGTTTCTGTGAGCCTTGGCTAGAAGGCCGGTTTCTAGTAGTGGATACTTGGCCCTGGAGTTATGAAGGGCAGGAAGAATACTGACTTGATATGTAGAGTTCCATACAGGAGAAGGCTATGGTGTGAGCTTTGGGTTGGTTGCTATGTATCAGAGGGGGTTTGCTTCCTCTAGGAGCTGGCTAGAACACAGAAAATAAGAAGATGCAATCAGTGCTATTGTTTTGTCTGAATCATTCTATGAGTTACCTTTAAAATTCATCTGATCTTTAAAAATTAATGTAGCTGCTAGAAATTAACCATATAGATCAGAATCACATGGTGACAGTTTCATGTTCCCAAAACAAAATTCTCACAAAAGTGAAAAGAAAAGAGTGGCTGACATGGTAACTATTCATTAGTGAGGTGTTTTTTTTTTTTTTTTTTTTTTAAAGCAAAGAGGAGAAGCATGTATTACCATTTAGTAGTAACCAATTTTTCTCAGAAACTAGGCATAAGAATCTTTTTTTCACGGAATGAATTTGAAACTTGTTAAAAGGTAATTAAGGTATTCAAATAATTATTTTCATGTTTTTAGGTGAAAGTGCACTTGGTTTTTGTGCAGTCATTAATAAGTTGCTCTATTACTTTAAGGAACTACATTTTACGGCTAATTTTCCAGTCTAAAGGCATTTAAGACCCATCTTTCCATGCAGATAACTTAAAATGAATGGCACTTCTCACTGAGACAGACAAATAACCAGAGTTATTTGTTAACCACGGGGTTAACAAAAGGTGTACCATCTCATATCTTTGACCTTTTCTTTTTCGTTTGGAAGAAGTTGTTGCACTGGGTATTCTCAAGAGTTTTCTCTAACCATAGTATTATAGTAAACCACACACACACACACACACACACACACACACACACACACACACTTTTGTCGTACCCTACCTAATAGACTACTGACTATAGATATTTTTGAATGGGTGTAAATTAAACTTGACTTTGGAAGTTGGGTCCTACAGCATTTATTCTGCCTTACTCTGTGAGAAACATATATTTCTTGGATGCAAATGACTTTTATACTTATTACAACTGTACTGCAAGGACAGACTGGCACTTAAAGTGGAATTGGCTGGCCATTCAGTTTGTAATCATCCCTTCAGTTTGTAACCCGCATGAGCCGAGTACATGCTCTTCACCAGCGTTTCCCATTTGGAGGACAAAGTCATACTCCCTGTCCCACAGGTCAAGGTGACGAACGTGGGTTCAGAAAACTGCCTAGTCGTACCTTCGAAGTATCATCGCCTTCGTCTTCATGCACTGAACTGGATGGTGAAGGCGTTGCGGATTTGCTCCCAGGCGGTGAGGGCGAGCTGTGGGGCACGCTGCTTCCTCCCATGTTCAGGCCCAGCTGGGCGCTCAGCTGGGACTGGTTGATGGTGGTCAGCTGGCCGTGCTGCATCATTCCAGCCTGCTGTCTGATGTCGGTGGGCTGGCCCCGGGGTCTCAGGCCTGCCATCTGAGGGTGGGAGCTATACTGAGTTCCTTCTGCGGTCCGTATATCTTGCATCTGCAATAAATGAATACAGAAACAAATACATTTTTGGAAACGTGTTTCCGGCAAAATATTCTGTAGACTCTAGCATTTCCTCATGAGCTGTACGTACGTTAATCTTCAGGATAGAATAATCATCACAACATATATTACTTTAAAGAACAATACAAGATGGGAACCAGTGTAGCTCAGTGGTGGGCTGTTTTCTGGCATGCAAAAGGCCCTACTATACATCGCATTGCTTAATACTTATTCATTGTATTAACATTTCTGTTCTAGTAAGTGACACAAAACCATATCTGTTATATATAGATTTATTTATCATATCATAGTATATGCACATGAATTCAGTTTCAAAATATTAATGCTTGTTAGATTGGCTAAATTATATGATTATTAGTGATTACAACCATTCACTAAGTCCTATTTTTATTCTGATCATGTATGAAAGGTTTGGGAAGTTAATAAATGTACTATGTTTTTCAAATCTAATTCTCCATAGGACAAAATTATCTCCAAACTACCGGACTCAGAATGTTTAGACTGGTATTAACCCGTTGATTAATTGATTACTGAAATGGTTTGGACTGGGTGGTCAGATTTGAAAGTACAGCTCGAAAACTGCAAGGTCACGATATCAATCCATTATGCTATCTGGGTCACTGCTTTTTAGCCTTAATGAGACTCACTCTTGTAATTCAAGCAATGAATTTTGTCTCAGCAAGGATTAGAATTAAAAGCATTGGAGGATGAAGTGCTTAGCATTATCTGGAGGTCAAATGCCTTGTGTAAGAGAGTATAGTGGATTTCACTTAACATTTCTCCGGTATTTTCAAACTTAAAATACTAGAGAATGTTTCATAGTGTTCACAGACAAAGCTCAGTTTTTTCACACTTAGGAGACAAGGAATTCAAGTAGTTAGAGAATGAGTAAGATGAGAGAGAAAGGGAGAGAAAGAGAGGAGAGAAAGAGAGAGAAGAAAACTGGTAAAAGAAATGAGCAAAAAAGGAAAATACTAAAAATTACATGTTGGAACTGAAAGATCAAGTTAATAATGTTATCTTGTAGTTTCATAAAAAAAGTTCCATATAGTGTGAGACAGTAATTACTTGTCGGTAAATGTAATTGTGGCATAAAAATAGTGTGAAGGTTAAATAACCTAGTCATAGAATTTTTCCGTATGATAATAAAATTATTCTCTGCAAAGGCTCTCCAGTCATTTCACCGATCTGGTAAAGTCCACATGAAACTGAAACTGGCTGTTCAGGGCCGGGACCTGCCCGGCCCTCCCTCTGTAACAGGTTTACCACTTTGTCCCTTTGGCCTTTTCCTAGCTCTTATTCTTCCTCTGTCTTCACACACTGTTCTAGTTGTCTTAGATTTCTGGCTCTTTTGGGAGAAGCTTAAGCTAGATACAGCTTGATAGTTGTACATGTTACTTTCCTATCCCAAACTAAGGTTTTTCAATAATTAAAACCATGTTCCGGTAATCTTTCAAAAACACCTCAAAATCCCCCTCCCATGAAGCTCCTCACTAGGCAGTTTCTACTCTTTAATGACATATTTTAGTGTTAGTGTCTCTTAGAGACACTTGCTTTATGGGAAAGGAAACTCAGCAGGGGGGAGTACAAATTTAGATTTGGGAATGTTTGTTGAAAAAATATCTAAATAAAATATAAATGAGTGAATCAAAGAGTAAAGTCCACAAGGTCAAATGACTTGATCTAAACAGAGTTGGGGTTAAAATCTTTATCTTCCAATTCCAGTCTTTGGTACTGCTCACTGTATTAAGTAACTGACCCCAAATTTTATGTATCCCATAGAATTATAGTCATTTAAAGACTGCTAAACATTTTCCAAATGTCATCTACTAAACACAACCATTGTTTTTGTTTCTAGTCCATTTATATTGTCTCCATTCACATTTACTAAAAGTTTTTATTTTTCTTTAGATGTTCACACAACTTAAACAAATTTGATCTTCATAATGACATAACTTTTTCAGAATGGAAAATTTTGCCACCACCACCAGGTAACACAACAATCTGAATCCTGCAGTTTGGGAGGCAGGATCCTGGGCAGCAAGACTGTGTCTCAACATATAAAATACGAAAGGGTCAGGGATGCAGCTCAGTGAGAAGCCTCAGGTTCAATCCCCAGTACTACAAAAAGGAAAAAAAAATCAAGACTGACTTTTTAAAGCACACAGAAGAGTCAGGATAGAGTAAGTATTTTTTCCAGGCTTAGTCTCAATGTTGGACAGTGCTATTTTTTTCTTAAGATTATTAGGGAAGAGAAGAGATTTTTATTGTGGGTATAGAATGATGGCTGTCTACAGAAGAACACCATCTCGTACAATGTAACCCCTTTCTCCCAACCTGGAATCAAATAAAGCACTCACATTCACACTTCAACTTCTATATTTATAGAATACTTCTCATGGCTTTGTACATTAAATGTATCTACCAGAAAAATCACACATTAACGAATTATCTTTCTAAAACATTTAATACTTGATATCTTAATTTCTTCTCCTTCATATAAATCTCAATATCTGTCTTGAGCCCACTTCACTCATCCTCTCGGCAATCTCATAATTCTAACATGATATTAAGGGTGATTTCCAACTCGATTTTCATATATAGTTTCCAGATTGATGACACCAACTGAGTGTTCTTTCCACAGGCTTAAAGCAATCTCACTTTATAGCACCTGTTCCTTCCACCATTGTACAACTACCAAACAGCTTCCTCTTGTTGACTTGTGCTGTGGTAGATCTCTGAAGACTAACATCTGCCCTCTCACCCTCACACTGCAAAGTAGGAGGCAGTGTGGCTGTGGAGGAGCAAAGAATCAATATTGTGAAGGATGGTGCTGTGTTCAGGACTGGACCTGCTTTCCACAGATTAGTCATTAATGCAGAATATTGTACCAGCACTGGTGCTCGGTCAGGCAGGTGATACCTTTAACATCACATCCGAGGACAGTTTTCCTGGGAAGTGAGGCAAGCAGAAAGGATACTTGGTCAAGATAGAGAGCACCTGTAACTCTTCTGTCCTCAGAGTCTTTACAAAGTGGGATCTTCACATCCCTGGTGATATTTCTCAATCTGCAATATTTTCATTTGACTTTCCCTCATAGAAGCCTCAAGGAAATGGAGTCTGTTTACCAGAAATAAGAATAATTAGTCATGCAGGTAAGCCACTGTTGCAATTCCTGGTTTCTTTCCAGAAAAGTATTGATTGACTACAGCTCCCTAACGTCAAACAAAATTTAAATTTGCAAGACAGTATGTCCTATTATCCTCAATATTTTAAGTGTTAATAATTCACTGAAGTCATACTTAGTGGCATCAATTCTTTCTATTTCTTCTTTCTCCATCTTTCCTCACTGAAGGATTACTAACATTTTATTCCCAGCCACCTTTCTTCCATCTACCTCAGAATCACTGTGGAGTTATTAATAGGGAATGCATAAAAGAAAATGTACAGTTCTGGCTCAGATTCAAGCTTAATTACTCAGCAGCTTATTAGACATTACTACTTGAAACTTACTCCTGTTGGAAATGTAGACCAAGTTTTCATTTT
The DNA here is from genome assembly GCA_004025085.1 of Thryonomys swinderianus. Lineage (NCBI taxonomy): Eukaryota > Metazoa > Chordata > Mammalia > Rodentia > Thryonomyidae > Thryonomys > Thryonomys swinderianus. Next base: position 29,870 of record PVIC010014041.1, read on the forward strand.
CAAATCATTTCTTTCTAGATGACCCATTTGTGTTAATGACACAGATAATCTCCTAGTCATCTCTATTCAGAATGTTCCAGTCATTTTTGATTCTTGGCTTTTCTACCCAATTCTCATGAGTTCTGTTAAGTCCACTCTAAAGTATCACTTTTTCCACCTGCTGCTCTTCTTTCAGGCCTTCATTATCTCTTTCCTTCCAAGAGCTGCTTAGCTGAAACAAGCTTTACACACCTGCTCTGAAGACTCTCCCAAGATTCGTCTTTATAAGCCATTGGGTCAAAACTTCCCCGATGATACCTGCCCACCAAATTAAATCTGACTCTTCAGCTTGATATTAAAGTTTTCAAACAAACCCTCAGCTTTATAACTCTTGTCCATACATGCTACTATTCAGCCAAACCCAATTCAATCTTCTTTTTGTCTGCGTCTCTCACCCTTGATCTTGTGTCTTTCTCTTTGCTTGTTTTTCACAGCTCAATAACTATTTTCTGACCATTTGCAGCCTGAAATTTTTAAAAGAGGAAAAACTCTTGCTTTGTTCAGCAATTTGTGATTAATATTTTGCATACTGAGTCTTATAATTCCCCTTTGATGGAGCCATATAGAGTGATTTTGTACAAGATTACAAGAGGGAAGAAAAAATGCTCTCTAATGTCCCCAGTGACAAATATTGACATAGAAGTAAAACGTGATTATTTTATAATCATGTGCTTTTTGTGTTATACCATTTCATGATCCCATAGCTATTGTGACATATGCAAACAGTCTGTATATACTTTAAGTCAAGTCAAAAAGTTGGCTTCTTCACACAGCTCCAAGAACCTTCTTATTCTGAACTGAACATGCCAAAGCATTTTCTTTATGACCTTTTAAATTTTTTAATGCCCATGCACATCCTCAATTGTCATTTCCAAGATCAGGACACAATTGAAAATGAAGGTGTTTTTCAATTACTTCTTAGTTCAGTGGCATTCCAAGTACTCAAAAATTATTTCCTGTGTCAGGGTATAACTGAAGGAATGAATGCTATCAGGACAAATGGACTTACCAAGTTTAATTATTTTTTTCCAATGACTTTCATCTAGTATGAGCCATAAGTCAACAATATTTGATTGTTTCCATTTGTGACACAAACTTTAAGCTGTGTCCTCTGACATCCGCTAGCCTTTTATCTGAGGAACAAGTTTCCAAAATTCACCTACCAAGTCAAGCAGCTGTCAAAGGTGGCATGTGTAGTTTCCCTTGCAGCTGTGTGCTATGCCACCCTGAAATGCAAATCAAAGCATTTCATAGTCTTTCTAAGAGGAAGGGCTCACCTTCCTTCCTTTTTTCATTCTTGCCAGCAAAAAAAAAAAAAAAAAGTGGGTCAATGATTAGATCTTGAGAAAATGTCTTTGACCAAGGGGCAGCACTTGAAGAATGTTTAAAAAAACAGGAAAAATAGTGCTGAATGTCTAATTATCATGACGCCTGGTCAGTCTACTTGCTATGGGAGTCTTTAATGGGACTGTCTTTGTGTGCTCATTATCATTTGTGGTTTTATTATATGTAATCAAATATAATCATAAACAATGTAATAGATTACAAATTGAAAACAGCAAGGATAAAATCTATTTTCTTCACCATTCCACCTCTAGATTTTTTTTTTTTTTGAGACAGGGTCTCGCTGTGTAGTTCAGGCTGGCCCTGAGCTTACTATGTAGCTCAGGCAAACATTGAACTCAACAATCCTCCTGTCTCTGCCTCCCAAGTGCTGGGGTTACAACCATGAGCCACCACGCCCGGCACTGTGGTATGTGGTGTTGATTGCTGGTGGGCGTGAGTCACCATGCCTAGCATTGTATGTGGTTACTGGGGATTGAGCTCAGGACCATTGCACTTGCAAGGCAGGTGCCGGAACCACTGAGCCAGATCTCCAGCCCTCCACATCTAGATTTTTATAGACTTATCCTGGCATGTTGAAGGTACTCACACATAGTTTTTGAGTCACGCTGAAAAGATATGGCTTTGAGCTATCAGGATTAATGATGCTAGTTTCATAGAAATAGTAGTGTTACAGACAGGCAGACTGGATTTAGAAGCAAGATCATACAATATGCTGTATACAAGAAATACATCTAATTTAGAAAGAAATCCATAGGCTGAAAGTAAAAGGATGGAAAAAAATTCTCCATTTGACAGGAGACTGCAAAAAAGCAGGAATGGCTATCTTATTTGCAGGAAAATAGATTTCAAACCAAAACTAACTGAGAGATAAAGAAGTTCACTACATCTTTGTTCAGGGAATAATCCAAGTGGAAGAGATGAGAGCATAAATATGAATGCACCAAATTCTAGTACATCCAACTATATAAAACAAATATTAATAGACATGGAAAGCTAGATAAGCACTAATACAATAGTAGTGGAGAACATCAATACCCTACTGCCACAAATAGATCAACTGAACAAAAACTCAGTAATGAAATATGTGAACTGAACCAAACTCTTGAATAAATGGACTTAATAGATGTCTACAGAGTATTTCACCTCACAAAATTGGAATACACATTCTTCCCAGCTGCATGAGTCACTCTCCAAAATAGACCACCTACTAGTTCATAGAGCATGTTTATATAAATGCAAAAGACTTGAAGTTATCGCCTCTATAATGTCAGACCACAGTGCCTTGAAATTGGAGATCAACAGCCAAAGAAATTCTAAGATCCTTATAAACACATGTTAATTGAACAACAAATACTACCAGGGCTGTGGGGAGAAAGAAATCATTCTCCAATATTGATGGGAATGTAGACTGGTGTGACCACTATGGAAATCAGTATTAGAGATTCCTTAGAAAACTGGGACTTAAGGGCCCATTTGACCCTGCTATTTCCCATGTTTATAGCAGCTCAGTTTGTAATCTTGCTCAGTTTGTTAAATTTTGGAAACATCCCAAATGCCCATCAATGGAAGAATGGATAAAGAAGGTAGGTTTTTAAAAAATAAAGTGGAGTATTACTTTGCCATAAAGAATGATAAATTTGAGTTATTTATACTCAAATGGATGTACCTTGAGGACACACTCGTAAGTGAAATAAATATGTTTTCTCTGGTGTGAGAAACTGAAGGTGTGTGTTCCAAAATGTATGATAGGTATTATAAAATAAGAACAATATGTTTAAAAGGGAAAAGGAAAGGGTAAGTAGGGGTAAGTAAAGAAGAAAAAGAAAAAAAAAATGATGGTAAAAAGAAAAGGAAACAAAGCTTATGTATATAGGGGGCTGGGGTTGTAGGGAGGGCAGGGGAGTGGGAAAAATGAGAATGAAGATGTGTCATGTACAGATACAAGTTCTCAATATTAAATGTGACCATATTGTATGTATAAAATGTACAATAATGTCAACTTAAAAGAAGAAATAGTAGTGTTAGGCCTTGACCTTTAGAGATCTTTTTGTTAAATGCTAGGCTTGAATGTCTCAAAGTAATTTTAATATTTATATTTCTTATTTGGTTTATTTGCAAGCCAGGCAAGCTTCATTTTGGGCTGGCTAAATGTTCCACATCTATTAGTATTTTAGTTTTAAGTGCTCTTAATATCATACCCCCATTTGGGAAATTCAGTCTATTTTGAAAATTGGGGCTAGATTTCACTTTGTTGAAAACCAGATCTGGTTCCCTCAAATTTTCCAGACTGCTATTGGGAACTAAATTGTTTTTCACTTAAAGCAGTTAAAGATGGCAATTAAAGTAATGTTGGGGGCCGGGCATGGTTGCTCACGTCTATAATCCCAGGACTCAGGAGGCAGAGGCAGGAGGATTGTCATGAGTTTGAGGCTTGCATGGGCTACATAGTGAGTTCAGGGCCAGTCTGAATTACAAAGTGAGATCTGTCTCAAAATAATAATAATAATGATAATAATAATAATGTGGGGGATTATATTGATCAAGTGGGAGGACTTCAAATGAGATCCTTCAAAACTTTTTCTAATTATAGGAAAACAAAAGTTCCATTAAAATCAATCAAGAAAACAAAATGTATCCTATTTGCTCTCTCCTGAGCCACCTTGGAAACACAAGTGTGATGCTCATGGCACTTTTCTTCTCTTCCTCACCCATTACCTCCGTCTTTAGAACGCCAGACTGAACCTCCAGAGGGAAACTTCAGGCTCTGCATTTGGTCTGTGAAGATGTGTTTTGCTGTATTTTCCTTGACTTGGAAAAGCAAAAAATGCTCATGCTGTTCATCTCTGTTTATCATATTAAAAAATAAGTGCTATTTTGGTGTAACTGGAATGCTCCCTTCCACCTCAAAAATACCATGGTGATACTCTTTACTGTATTCGTGACTCAGTGTGTTACATTTGCAACCTGAACGGCAGAGAACAACGGAAGGCCTGCCCATCGGCGTTTAAAGCTGGGCGTGTTTCAGTTCTCTGGTCTGTGCAGTGCTTTTGACTATCAGCATCCTTCCCAGTCCAGCAAGTGAGCCATGAAAGCTATCGTTACCTCCGCCTCTCGGAGACAATCTCTATCAAAACAGTTGTACACATAAAACCCTAACGACGCCTTGGCTCGCTTGCTCTGATCCAGCTGTTTGAGTGAACAGCAGTTGGTGAACAGAGCCCTGGAACAGGGCAGCCCTGAGGCCTTATTTGCTAATGGGGCTCACCAGCTGCTGCTTTCTACGGGCTGTGCAGACACAGCCTGGAAGTTTGCCAGATGCAGCAGGAGCAGGAGAAGGAGAAGATTCTCTGAAGCCCTTACTTACCCTGTATGCCAGCATTTGACACCCATCTCCGAGGAGCGATTTCCAGGGCTGAGGTGGAGACCTTGTGGCCATGGCTGTGACAATGGCTTGCTCTCCACCTCTTTTTACACACGCAGTTAACATCTAAAGAAAAAATTCCGCACCTTGCTCCGGGTTTCCCACACCACCTTGCATGACTAATTGAAGCAGGAAGACGAGGCGGTTCCATTTTTTTTTTCCTTAGGAATCATGCACTCTAAGTGTCTATGAGAAGAATGTAAATGTTGATATTATTTAAGCCCCCAATTTGATTACATATTTTTGCCTAGGATTCAATTAATATGTAAATGTATACACCAGAACAAATGTGTGGGTAAATTTAATAATCAAAGTTTATTTATTATTTTCCTAAATGCATTTTCAAGAGAATGCTTAATTATTTGTTGTTCAAACAAATTAAATAAGTAGTCTTTATGTGATTTCCTTCTGTGGTCTATTTATTATTTAGAAATGTGTACTTTTAAGAAAACTTAACATCTTTGCTGTTAGGCTTTGAGGTTGAATACTGGAAATTAATGTCCAAAGAGAGAACAATGTGAAAAAATACCTACATCATAGTTTTAAAGATTAAGAAAAATATGGTTCAAAAGAAAATCATCCATTTCTAAGAAAACATACATACATACACACACACACATATATATATATATATATATATATATATATTTTTTTTTTTTTTTTTTTTTTTTTTTCCAGACAGGGTCTCACTTTGTAGTTCAGGCTAGCTCTGAACTCACTATGTAGTCCAGGCAAACCTCGAATTTAGCAATCCGCCTGTCTCTCCCTTCCGAATGCTGGGATTACAGGCGTGAGCCACCACACCCGGCACTGTGGTAGGTGGTATTGATTGCTGGTGGGCGTGAGTCACCACGCCCAGCATTGTATCTGGTTACCAGGAATCAAACTCAGGACCTTGTGCTTGCGGGGCAGGCGCCGGAACCACTGAGCTAAATCTCAGGCCCACATATTTTTACCTTCAATATTCAAAGGCAAAATAAGTTAATTTCTACTCTAAATTTCTGTAAACAGAATTGCTTCTGGATTTAAAATTCTGGATTTTTACTTTTTTTTCCAAAGACAATAAGAATCATTAGGTAATGGCTTTATTTACAGTATGCTAACATGGAATGGTTGTAGTTTAGATAGGCAAGAAGTTTTTAGTAAATGAAAATAAGAGAGTAGTAACTCTGGGGCACAAATCATTAGACATTTGTCACCAGGATGAACAGCTCTCTTTAGAACCAATGTGTTTGGGGACGATTAAAAGCATCTCAAGAAATGAAACCCAATGGCCACAGCATTCTCAGTGACACTTCACTAGCAACCTCCATTACACCATGGTCCCTCCTCTCCTGTGTCCTCCTTTATGATTCTTCGAGGGACTTGACAAACAGACAAATATCACTGAAGAGATTTAAAAGCAGTGGATAGAATCTTAAGACTAAAGACTATTTCATTTTTTAAAAAAGTCTTCTCCAGAGATGAGCTAAATATCAGACATCGAAGAGCAGGAAGCACTGGAGGGATAGGAAGACCCTCAGCACCCTCTTTGGTGTCATCGCCCAGGCCTGGCTCTCCTCTCTAAATCTCAGCTTCTATTTCTGTCACATAGGCCATCTCAGAAAGCAGCTTCCCGGTTCCTCTAGTGTGTGTGTTCACATTCATGTTTTTAAACAACTGCAGAAGCGGCCTTCCTCCATCCCACGTGGTTTCCTTTACTTCCTTTCTTGATGGGAGGTGGTGCGCTTTGGGGAAGGAGTCCTGCTCATGACATCAGGTTGCCCCTGTTTCCGATGCCTTAGTTTAGTTTAGTTGTTTTCAAATCTCTTTTTCCTCTTTTCAAAGATAGTTAATCATTCAACTGTAAGTATTTATAAAATGTCCACTATGTACCAGGCATTGTTCTAGCTACTGGATAAACAGCAATGGCTGAGAAAGCAAAATATCTCTCCCTTTTAACTGCACAGGCTCTGGTGGCAGAAACTGACAATACAATAAATGAGCATCTTACGTTATTTTCTTGATAGTAGTGATAAACTTTAAAAAGACAAACAAGAAAATGTATACTGACTTTAAAGGAATATTGCTAGGATTAACTAAAATAAACAGTCTGAAGGCATTTTCTCAAAAATAAATTTACCCAGAAGCGGACTAAGGTACGAGCGGGGGCGGACCGGACCCAGCAGCTCCGGGCCCACTGTGCCGTGCTTCCAGCGGACTGGGGAACCAGCCTCGGGCAGACCGGACCCAGCAGCTCCAGGCCCGCCGTGCCGTGCTTCCAGCGGACTGGGGAACCAGCCTCGGGCAGACCGGACCCAGCAGCTCCGGGCCCGCCGTGCCGTGTTTCAAGCAGACTAAGGTACGAGCGGGGGCGGACCAGACCCAGCAGCTCCGGGCCCGCCTGTGCCGTGCTTCTGGCAGACTGGGGAACGAGCAGCGGGCCGACCGGACCCAGCAGCTCCGGGCCCGCCGTGCCGTGTTTCAAGCGGACTAAGGTAGGAGCAGGGGCGGACCAGACCCAGCAACTCCGGGCCCGCCTGTGCCGTGCTTCTGGCAGACTGGGGAATGAGCAGCGGGCGGACAGAACCCAGCAGCTCCGGGCCCGCCGTGCCGTG
>PVIC010014042.1:0-36202 GCA_004025085.1 Thryonomys swinderianus
TTTTTTTTCATTCCTATGGGTACAATAGGAATTAGATTTGGCATCAAGAGCCATCATGTAGAGGCCCGAATTACAAGAGGCTGAGGGGAGGACACCAGTCCCCTGGCATCACCTGCCACAGGCTGGCACTGACAGTGACCGTTTGTGGCAGGTTATCAGGAACTGGTTTCATCCTCCTTTCACGTGTCCGCTGTCGCCTCCTTTCAACTTCACACCTTGGTTGCTCCAGGCAGGCGGGGCGGGTGAGTGGGGAGGTCCAGCGCGGCAGTGGGGGAGGGGAGGCTGGGGTGTTGTAGGGTGTATGTAGGGAGCAGCTGTTATGCCAAGTGTAGTTCCATGGAAAGCCGGACCCAACCGTCCCAGATCTTGGAAAATCTCCCAGTTTTTCAAGAGAAGCTGGTGGTGCAGATGATTGTGTGAGTTTGTTACTGTGTCGGGGCGTGGACCACTTCCCCTGGCTGCGGTCCCAGCTCCGCCCCTCTGGGTGACGGTGAGATGTCAGAACGCCGTGTGTAGAGCACTTTGCATAGTGTCAGTTCCCCCGCAGCTCTCAGCTTCTGGAGCTGTCACGGCTCCCGTAGGACACAGGGAGGAGCAAAGGGCAGGCCGTGTGCCTGGGGTAGCCCCTGAGCCCCACTGTGCACCCTCTGACCTCCTGAGCCCGGGTGCGCCTGAGGTTCCCAGGGATGAGGCAGAGGCCGCGCCACTGAACTAGTTAGAAACCAGGCTGTGGCTGGGACCCAGGTTCTTCCCACTTAGCTGCACCGGGCCCCTTTGAGAGGCCCCTGGGAGGAGCGACAGCTTGAATGCGCTCAGAGTGGGGAGCACAAGTTGGAGACATGGACTCAGGGAATACGTGGATGCCTCACTGTGGAATAGGCCAGGTTCTTACGTGGGACAAGGAAGTATCCATGCAGTATAGATAGCAAGGCTCTGAAGATCTGGGACGTTGTGCTCGGGGCAAGGGCGTGCCATCGCAAGACAAGGTACAGTGGAGAAAACTCCTGTCGAGACAGAAAAGCACTGTGTACCAGTTAAAGCACACAGCAGTAGCAAAAGGGATGAAAAGACCCAGATAAATCACCTTTCCTATTTAAAGCCAGACACTTGAGGTACTTTAGGTGCCTCTCACTCCATCTCCAGATGTGACTGACAGGAATGCTTGAGTCACTTTAGGAAGTCAACACTCACGCTAGTCCCAGAATTCACTGTGATCTTAATTATATTGATGATATGCAGTGCATATTTATGAATGTTAATGAGGAGTAGGAGTAGGGTAAAGGTGATCGAAGGTCAACCTAAGAGATCCAACACGCTTGTACTCTCGCCTAGAGCCTCAGGGATCTCCTGAGCTTGGGTTGTTTCATTCTCCACCCCTTTTAGGACAGTGGAAGCAGGAATAATGGAAGAGTACTGTTTAGAATTAAATGGAGGGAAGAGTGTGACCTCCCCTCAGCCCCACTGCTTCTAATTGTACTAGATGGACCTTCAAAATATAACGACAAGATTGAGTATTTAAACGGAGTGCATGATATACTAGTCCCTTTCCTCATCTGCGTCTTAGAGGAGAAGTTTAATTTGGCTTCTTGTCTCCAGTCCATGGTTGGCTGGCCCGAGGCAGAGGGCCTGGAGAAAGGTGCTCGTCGCATGGCAGCCAGGAAGCAGAGGAAGAGAAGAGCAGGGAGGAGACGCACCCTTCCAGGGGCACTGCAGTGGCAGACTCTAGGGCAGACCTCACTGTACGCTCACGGAGTAGAGCATCCCTGTTACCCAATGACCTTCCAGAAGCCCTGCCTCTGATTGCAGGAGAGTTTTTGGAGTTGTCCTTGAGCTAAAGCATAACACTTGGCAAACAAGTAAAAATCATAAATCCACCATTTATACAAATTAAAAATGCCTGTACATAAAAGGATAATTCAGATGTTTAAAGGATGATGCAAAGGACACAATCCCCATTTGTGAGCATGGTTTCGCCTATTCTTTTTTTTTTTTTTTTTGGAAACAGGGTCTCGCTTTGTAGTTCAGGCTGGCTCTGAGCTCACTATGTAGTTCAGGCAAGCCTCGAACTCAGCAATCCTCCTGTCTCTGCCTCCCAAGTGCTGGGATGACAGGCGTGAGCCACCACGCCCGGCTTGATTTCGCCTATTTAAGGGATGCAGTGGGAGTGGGGTGCGGGGACAAAATAAAGAAAGAAAAAGTGAGCTGGAGCCACCAGGCCACGAGCGAGGGTGTGATTAGCTCAGCCTCCCGGGCCTGCTTCCGACGCCCTCTCTTACCGATGGCACTGCCGGGCTCCTCACACTCCACACAGTCCTATTTCTTGTCTCCAGGGTGCATCGCCATGAGTTTGAGGCCAATCTGGGCCACATAGTGAAACCCTACCCCAGGAAACAACAGAAACCGACCTAAACCAACCCTGGAACAGAGTTTACAAGGGAGGGCACTTTGTTGTAAGATGGAACTAAGCAGGCGACCTGTGACGTGTATCACCCTAGAGTGAGATGTGCAGATGTGTGTACTTCTATGTACTAGAATAGAGCTTTCTTTTCAACTGGCCGCCCCTTGTCTCCTTTGCACGCTGTCGGCAGTGGGGAGAGTGGCTAACTCAATCCAGCCAGCGGCTTCCTTTTGCTTAGTTTATCAGCTCTTAATTGCTCATTTCAGAAAGTTTCTTTCTTTTTGAAACAGGGTCTGCTTTTCATCGTTGAGGCTGGCCCTTGACCTCATTATGTAGCCCAGGCAAGCCTCGAACCCAGCAATCCTCCTGCCTCTGCCTCCTGAGTGCTGGGATGTCAGGTGTGAGGCACCATGCCCTGCATCTGTGGTGTGTGGTACTGATTGCTGATGGGTGTGGCGTTATATGTGTTTAGCAGGGATCGAACCAGGGACCTTGAGTTTGCTAGGCAGATGTGGAACCACTGAGCTAAATCTGTGGCCCCGTTTCAGCAACGTTTTAACTCTTTAGTGAGGATTTGCCAGAAAGTGTGACAGGGCCCTATTTGCTCCTCCCTGGCTTGCGGGCCCCCTTCCCTACGCGTGTCTCCCAGGTGCAGAGGGACTCTGTCTCCCATCGCTCCCGGGGCCCAGCTCTGCAAACAGCTGGGCTGGGTGTCCTGAGAGAGGGGCGAGGAGGTCTGGCTGCTCGGCGCCCACAGCCCGCCCCTGGGAAGAGCCAGGGGCCTGAGCTACCTGAGGAAGCAGCCCGTCTGCGAGCTGCAAACAGAGACGATGTGCCCAGGCTGTGGCGCAGCTCCACAGGGAGCCTGTGAAGAGCCATGTTTATCAGGAGAAGAAACGAAGGCCTTCCCGAGAGCGAGGGCCATCATCTGCCTCTTGGGAGTCACTGGGCTCCCAAAGGTGCAAGAAAATGGGTGTGTGGTGCACGCCTGTAATCCCAGCACTAGGGAAGCTGAGGGAGGAGGATCACCACGAGTTTGAAGCCAGCCTGGGCCACTCAGTGAGACCCTGTCTCAAGAAACAACAAAAACCGACCTAAAACTAACCCAACCAAACCCAACAAAACAAAACAAAAATACCAAAAAGCAAAAAAACCAAGAACTTCAGGTTTTTCCTTCTGCTTTGAGGTATGATTTCCGGTCGAGGGGCTGGAAGGAATGTTAAGCCCTACTTCGGTCCCGGTAGCCCAGCGCTAGGCAGGCTCGTGAGAAGTCCCTAGCAGAGGCCGGGACACGAAAGGCTGCCTGTCGAGGACAGGGCTGGCCATTAATGGTTATGGAGCTTGTTGGAGATAATCAAATGTCCTAGAATTAAATAGTGTTGCTCTTGGTGGCGTAACGTTGTGGATTGAGAAGCGACAGTTTGACAGGCTCAGATTCCTTGAAATAACTGCATTGCCGACGTGCAGAGAACGGACTGGGGCCTGGGCACCGAAGGGAAGACACACAGTCCCTGCCAGGAGCTCTTGTGGGCATTCGGAGGAGGCAGAGTTAAAATCTGCCAGGCACCGATGGGCTAGATCAGACATGAGAGGACTCAAGGGCACCTTCCATTGGTCAAGGTTGCCTGTGGCTTTGCTAATCTGGGCTCTTTCCAATCGATGCATTAAAAAGTGGTACTCATAATTTAGAAATTAGCTGATAGTATTTGATTATATATTTCTAGGTTTTAATTACAGTATATCCCCGAGAAGTCACAGTTCAAAATTAATGGCCTCAGTTGTTGGGGGTTTTCCTTAGAACCTAACTAATATGTAGCCATGGAAATCCTAGTAATTTCGTAGAAACCGACAATATCCTCTACAATTATTTTTATGGTGGGAGGTTTGCAAGTAGCCAATCCAAAAGCATTATTCAGTTCTCCTTGCCGCTGATTGGCTGCTGCCTTGTAACCCATCTTCAGCACATGCACCAGCACATTCGCCACATGTAAAGCAATTTCTCCAGTGCTCGGTTGTGTTCTTCTTAAAACCCTAAGGCCCATAAGATGTTGCCAAAATGCCCTGCACCTTCCAAGGCTTTTTTTATACAATATTTTATTAAGCTACATATCTGCAGGAGACATTGAATATTTAGCATTTAAAGTACAAAACTAGGCATTTTTCTGACTATATTTGAAATTCAGTTTTTCACAATTCATGAGTGCTCTAGGAACATTATCTCTGAGAATTTAGGGGGTCCACTATAGAACAAATCATGCTTTACTTCTTTTTATGATACTGACAATGGGAATGTGATCTTTGAAAAATTAAAATGTAAGACATGAACTTGCAAGAGACCATGAGAAGCAGTTGTCTTATAGGCTTCTTTCCCCCAGGACTAAGTGAAATCTATTTGGATTTGCTGTCCCCCAACTATCTAATCACCTTGCTCTCTTTAATCCCAGGAAGATTCTCGTGTCACATTCAGGCCAGTGGCATTATGAAGGAAAATCAAGGAAAATGGATCTGCTGCAGGAAGACAGTCTTCCCTTCATGAAAATGTGCGCTAAGGAGTTAGGAACTTCTGCAAGTGGGAAACTACTTTTGTAAGTTAGTAGTAACATTTTAACCTAAAATGTCAAATTGTGAAATAGAAAGTATTCAAAGGGAAATATGGTGAAGGGGCAAGTAATGAGGGGTAAAGAAAAAAATGTGTTGGTAATTTTAAAAAGGGAAATAAAGCTTTTATATTTACGGGATGGAGGGTTGTGGGATGGGGAGGGCAATGGGAAAAAATGAGAATTAAATTGTGTCGTATACTGGTACGAATTCCCAATATTGAGTGTGATCATGATGTGTATATACAATGTACTAATGAAGATTTAAAAAAACGTCAAATTCATTGGAAGGCTGAGTCAGGGAGGTTGCTGAGCAAGGCCAACAGAGACTGTATAGTGGGTTTGGGTCAGCCTAAACTGCATAGCAAGACCCTATCTCAAAAAAACAGAAAAACAAACAAATTCTTTTTTTAACTAACTTTTTTTTTTTTTTTTTGAGACAGGGTCTCGCTTTGTAGTTCAGGCTGGCTCTCAGCTCACTATGTAGCCCAGGCAAACCTCAAACTCAGCAATCCTCCTGCCTCTGCCTCTGCCTCCCGAGTGCTGGGATTCCAGGCGTGAGCCACCACGCCCAGCACTGTGGTATGTGGTATTGATTGCTTGTGGGCGTGAGTCTCCACGCCCAGCATTGTATGTGGTTACCGGGATTGAACTCAGGACCTTGCGCTTGCAAGGCAGGCGCTGGAACCACTGAGCTAAATCTCTGGCCCTTAACTAACATTTTTATAATAAATTGAGTTTATTGGGACCTTTTAGGAATACATTACTCAAAGTTACTCATTTAAAATAGTATTTGTATGAAATCTAAGACAAATTATCGAAGTCATAAAGCAACAGTCTCTCTCTCACCACTTACAGTGCGAATGTTTCTGGTAGATGAAATTTCTGGAAAGTTTTTATTATCCATTTCAGTATCCGGAACTTTCTCTCTGCCCTTTACTCCGTCTGCATTCCTCCCTCTGTTATATTTTCCCATACCTACTTGGGAAGTTTCACAAAATGTTCTTCCTCCAGGAGGAGACGTTTCACTTAGTTACTGTCCTGCTATAGCTCTGAAATGTCCCCCAACCAGGCGAGGTACCACATGCCTCCAATCCCAGAATTTAAGAGGATCGCTATGCATTTGAGGCCAGGCTGGACCACAGAGTGAGACCCTGTCTCGGGGAAAATAGTCCCCCAAATGGTTCCTGTCCTGGAGAGTTAGTCTCCAGTGAGTGAAGTTCGGAGGCAGGGTTTGGGGTGAGTCCAGAGGACTCTGCTCTCGCCATTGGATTACTCTGTTGATGGTGTCGTACGCTGATGACACTACTAAAACATGGTGGATGCTTAGGAGATGGGCCTCGTGGGAGCAATTAGGTCACAGAGGTGTTCCCTGGCTCCATGCTGTCCCTGCTCCTTCCTCTCTCTGCTTTCTGGCTGCCATGAGGTGAGCAGCTTTCTTTCTCCATGATGTTTCTCCCTCCCAGGCCTTAAAGCAGTGGTACCAGCTGCCAACGCACTGAAACCCCTGAAACTATGAGCAAAATGAACCTTTTCGTCCTCTAAGCCATTATTCTCAGGCAGTCTGTCACAGTGGCAGAAAGCTAACGCAGTTATCAAGGCCTTGCCTTATCTTCCTCCAACAATCTGTTACCTGTGCCCATTTCTGGGTCTCTTAAATGTCAGATTCTTAACTTTTCCTGGATTTCAGACCTTCCAATATTTATATCCTTCTGACTCCACCCATTTTGGGGTGTATTGGTCAGTTTCTGCTCATATATTTAGTGCTATTTCTATCTTTCCTCTGTCTTGTAAAGGAGGAAAGGTTTATTTGGCTCATCATTCATGGAGGTTTCAGTCCATAATCGGGTGGCTCCAGGTCAGGGATGGCGAACAGACTTCACAGGGAGAAACAGTGTGACACACACAGGGCACCATAGGTAAGAAGGGCTGTTTAGTACTATTTCATTAGCAATGACAGCCTTCCAGACCGCCACAAAATTCAGACTCTTCTAAAGAAGAAGAGGGAATAATGTAGAGGTGGTAGGAAGTTCCGGGCACCGCTAGACCCCGCTGCTGAAGGGTTGTTAGGTGCTACCCCGTCTCTTGGCTGCACCCCTCTGTCTGACTCTTTCCTAAGCACCCTTTCCTCAAGAGATGCCGGCAGTAGTCACTAAATTATCTAAGCTTACAGTCTACCCGTGAGTGACCTATGTGGAAAGAAAGTGACCCTTTTCCAGCAGGGAAAAGTCCAGGGCCACTCTCCCTGGACTCCATTGGGTCACAGGCCTGTGATCAGGGGTGGAAAAAACTCACTGGCTAGACTGGGTCACATGTCTAGCCTTGAGGTCACAAAGTGGATGGGGCCAACCCAGTTTCAACTAGCTGAAGGGGAGGGAAAGAAGTGCCCGGGGGCTGATGGGACTAGAGATGCTGGACAAGGTGGATGGTGTCGTTGTACCTGGTACCCACTGCTGGCTGATGCCCAGCCCTTCACTTCTCCTGTTCCTATTCATGACAAAGAATTTAAGGAACATTGGGATGGTGTTTCAGCTATTCTGGTAGCCAGTCTTTTTCGTCCCTTATGACCAACATCTCATCTTTACCAGCATTCTACCACCTATGGTGTCACCTCACCCGGTGATATTTTCTGCACAGCACTAAGTTACCCTTTTCTGTTTTGTGATATTTATCTTCACCTCACTGATCCTGCTTCTTATTTCAGATGCATTTGAACTCTGCTTACCTCTTTATGCTGCCAGCTGTTTCCTGGCTCCTCTTTATGAATTTCATTCCTTTCTTCAGCTCCAGCTGATGGTGGCTTCATTCATTCTCTCCCAATTTTCATTTTCTAAAGTGGGATTCTGCTGAGCTTGATTTATGTAATGTATGTATGTATTTATGTACCGTGGGTATGTATGTATTCTATGAGCTCGATTTATCTTTATCCCAGGATCTGTTGTAGGTGGCATTGAGGCTCTGCCTTAGACACTGTGAATGTTGCCATCTCTCCTCTGGCACCTGCAGCTATGGGAGGAAGTGGAGAGGCTCTTCCTGGGGACAATGTCCTGGGGACAGCGTGTGGCTGATCACACCTTCCTGCTTCAACACCTTCCCTTGAAGAGCAGGCGATGGACAGAACCTGTCTAGACATGCCTGGAAAATCCCTCTGGGGGATGTCACTGCTGTTAAGTGCTGGTGAAGTTTGCTTCTGAGGAAACAGATATTCCCTTAGGGCCTCGCTGCCTCTTGCCAGCCCTGGGGTGTCTCACAAGGAGCCTTCGGAGACCGCTCATCTCCAGTGAACGCTGACTTGGCCTGTCTCCTCTTCCCCCGGAATGGCCAAATTCCTCCCTTCGACCCAAGAGGAGAGCAAGGAAGATTTAACCATTTCTCCTCCACTCTTCCTGTGATATTTTTCCAGGAAGATTTGAACATCGATGAAGAGTTCACCTGGGAACTATTTGACATTGACCATCTGAGCAAACCCAGCAGGATGCACCCCATGTGATAAGAGCGAACCAGGTTCCTCTGGAGCTAGAGCAGAGGGTGGGTTACATATACTGCAGGAGGCAGGAATCTTCCAGAAACCAGACCCAGAGAGCAGAGCCCAAGGCCACAGGTGACTGTAGAGGGGAGCAGGCCAGAAACCAGGAAGAGCTGTAGGAACATCTTAGGTTGGGGAGTTGCTCTTGCCTAGCACGTGCAAAGCCCTGGATCGCCAGCAATACAAAGATAAAGTCTTAATATCCCTGAATTCTGGAATGTCAGGGCCCTTGACTTTTTAAAGTAGAGTTCTTGAAATATTTTCATCCTTAACAGACATTTGATAAATGAACACACATTGAACACACCTAACAAAATCAGTTATACAGAGAATGTCATTCAGAATTATTGTGAATATTTGAATACTCATTTTCAGAGATAATCTTCATTGTGTTTCACATATTAAAATTCCAACAGCTGGTGGAAATATGTGCAAATGTTTATTGCTTTTGAGCAAGGTATAATTAATTCATTGGTAGAATTATAATGATGGATACTATCAGCCTTATTGACCATGAACCATCATTCTTGACCATGGTGCTACCTAAGCATTAACATATTGCTCAGTTTCCTTCTGTTCTTGCTGTGAAGATGGAGAACAAGGTAACAGGAAGTAGAAATGATACATTGTGTTCTGAAGGGAAGGCCTGGCCCCTCCAATAGCTTTTTAAATCTCTATACAGTACATTTCCACATGGCATCACTTTTCTTCTGGATGAATGTTTCCTCCAGTGTAAATCTACTATTAATGATGTCCTTCAGCTTTTGTATGTCTGAAAATATCATTATTCTCTCCTTGTGACTGTAGCATCCTAGCTTCATATTTTTTTTTAATTCAGTATTTTAAAGATGCTGCTGCACTATATTGGTTGTGTTTCTCTTGAGAAATTTCATGACATTCCTGCCTTTGTCTTTCTGGATGTTTTTCCTTGGTCTCTCTTAAGATTGTCTCTCTGTCACTGTTTTATTTGCATATGCATTTAGCAGAACTAGGATTGAACCTAGGGCTTTACTCATGCTGCAAGTGAGCTACCTCCCTAGCTTTTTTTATTTTTAAATTTGAGACAGGGTCTCTCTGAGTTGCCCAGGCTTCCCTTGAACTTGTGATCCTCCTGCCTCTTACATGGCTAGGATTATAGTCATGTGCCATCATGCTTGGCCTACTACTGGCTTTAAACAGTTTCACTGGGATGTATTTTTAAAGCTGTTTTAGATGTATATTTTTAGACATTTTTTAGGCTTGAGGTTCACTGAGCCTCTTCAGGCTGTGGCCCTACATTTTCCATCAAAGTCAGAAAGTTTTGAATATTATTTCTCCAGATTTGTTTTTGGTTTTTAGTCCCTCCCACAGCTTTGATTGTATATGACTAGAATGATTCACGTTGTGTGACATCTCCCTGCTGCTCTGTTCCAATTTTTTTTTTCCAGCGGTACTGCGGATTGAACTTAGGCCCTTGTGCTTCCAAGTAGGTGCAGTACCACTAGAGCTAAATCCTCAACCCCTTCTGTTCCAATTTTTTGTTTTCTTTATCTTCTGTTTTTCTATTGACATCCCTTTAAATTCTCTATTCATTTTTCTCCATTTCTCTCCATGTCTAATCTGCATAATTTTTAGCTCGTCATTATCATCTTTGCTTCTAAATGTTCGATGTAGGTCTATCTTCTGTGTCTATAATCTTTTCAACGTGTGAAACTCAGTTTGAATGACTGCAATATGATGTCCTCGCACACTAATTCTAACGTCTGCTCCTGTTCTGCGTTGGTTTCCATTAACTGACCTACGTCCTTGCTGTGCTCTGTTCTCGTACATCTCTGTTGTATGGTGATTTTTGAGTTGATGCTAGGCAACGTGAATTTTACTGCCTGAGTGTTGGATATTTTTGTATTACTCTAAATACAAAATGTGATCTGAGACATGATCAAGTTATTTGAAATCTGATCCCTTTGGGTCTTGCTTTTAAAATTTGTTGGAGCTGGGGCTGGCAGCACATGTTGATAAAGCCAACACTCTGGGGGACTGAGGCAGGAGGACCACAGCTTTGAGATGGCATAGGTAGTTACTGACTTAGCAGAACTCTGTCTCAAAAAAAAGAAAATGTAGCCGGGCGTGGTGGCTCACGCCTGTAATCCCAGCACTCGGGAGGCAGAGACAAGAGGATTGCTGAGTTCGAGACTTGCCTGGGCTACATAGTGAGCTCAGAGCCAGCCTGAACTACAAAGCGAGACCCTGTCTCAAAAATAAATAAATAAATAAATAAATTTTAAAAAAAAGAAAATGTTTTTAAAGGGTGGGGATGTAACTTAGTACAAAGCTCCTGGGTTCAATCCCCAGTAACGCATTTGGGGAGGGAGAATCAAGGTAATGTCCCACCTAAGGCTGGCTATTCCCTATGACTGGCCCCCTCTGAAGTGTATTCCCAGTATCCTATGAATCTTTAGGTTTTCCTGGAGGAAGAGAGGCCCTGATTGGGTTCGGGGTGGTGGTGGTGGTGCTGGGCATTTTCCCTCTAACCCTTTCCGTTGATTCTTTCACTGATGTGGGGTAGTTTCTTCCCAGCATGCAGAAGGGCTATTTGTGGTTCCCTGTTCTCTCTCTCTCTCTCTCTCTCTCTCTCTCTCTCTCTCTCTCTCTCTCTCTCTCTCTCTCTATGTGTGTGTGTGTGTGTGTGTCTCACTCTTTTATTCTGAGCTATAAACTTCCCCTGTCTCCATCTCCCTGGATCCTCAGCTCTGTCTTCTCAACTCAGAGTCCCCTGGGCTCCTCCAAATCCCTCCTCCCTGTGTGTGACCTGGAAACCCAAGGCAGCCAGCTGGAGGCAGTTTGGGGGCTTGTCATGTTTCCTGCTTGTCTCTCAGGATTGCTGTCCCTTGTCACCTGAGGTTCAGCATCTGTAAGCCATCAGCTTTTCTTTTATTCATTATTATTATTATTATTATTTTTTTTTTTTTTTGCTTTTTTTTGAGACAGGGTCTCGCTTTGTAGTTCAGGCTGGCCCTGAGCTCACTACGGTGCCCAGGCAAGCCGCCGCGAACTCAGCCATCCTCCCGTCTCTGCCTCCCGAGTGCTGGGATGACAGGCGTGAGCCACCACGTCCGGCATTTTATTCATTATTTTTTAGATGGTGTAGTATGAAGGCTAAATCGAATCCATATTTTAGAGGTGTAAACTCGGTTTTAATCTTTCTGCTTCCTTTAGTGTTCTCAAGACTGTATCTTGATTCTTTTTATTTTATTAGTTTATGCTTATGACCCATAATAAGTACTTTCACCCTGGGGAGCTGGCACCCGTGCGTCTCACATCTCCATCCTTTCAGCTTCCCTTCCCCCTTTCCCTCTCACCCCCCCATCCGCAGATAACCAGGTAAATGGTTAACTGTAGCAGAATGATGTCGTGTGTGTACAGGACAGTGGAAGAAATCATCGATTCCACCAAGCATGGGGTGAGGGCGGCTTCTGTGAAGCCTTCATAGAAGAGATCAGCTTTGTGCCGAGTCTCGAACGGTCACCACTTAACCGACCACACGACACACTCAGAACGCGAGCTCTTTGGTGTGGTGGTCGTCAGATTCTTTCCCTTCCTTCCTCCTTTCCTTCCTTCACTTCAGTGGTTCTCAGCTGAGGGAGATTTTGCCCCTTTCTCTGCCACCGGAGGTGCATGATCAGCAGTGCTTGGAGGCGACATTTTTACTTTTCATATCTCAGGGGTTGCTCCTGGCATTTCGTGGGTAGAGGTCAAGGATGCTGTTAAACTCCTGTAATGCCAAATCTCCCATCCCCACAGAGTGATCGGATCTCAAATGTCAACAGTGCCACCGTTAAGAAACCTGACTTTTATTCAACAAATATTTATTATCTGTTACAACCTCAGCGTTGTTCTAGATGCCACGGAGAAACTGCAGGGAACGGCCTCTGAAGCTCACATTTTAGCAGGCCGAGATGGAGGAACAATCGAGGGGCGCAGAGCCCGTCAGACGGCGCCACGTGTGGTGAAGAGCAGGGAGGCAGAAGGCAGAGCGTGGGGCGAGGGCTGCAGTCCGTGGATCTGACGGGCTGGGAACTGCGCGGGACCGGTGATGTGGAGAGGCAGCGAGCCCCTGGGGCTCTGGGAAGTGTATCGAGCCACGGAACGACGAGGCGCCCAGGGCACAGCACTGAGGTGGGTGTTAAAGGCGTGGGGGGCCTGGGCGAGAAGGCTGCACCCAGCCTGGCAGGGGTTTCCCGCCGTGCGCTCTGCCACATTCTCCCATTTAGACAGCCACATCTGGCTCAACTCCAGGATGGCCCCTGTCCACGGCGCGGTTTAAATGTGGGTGTCGTGGGCGCAGTGCCTGGCTGTGGGCCAGCGGCGGTCCCTTCCCAGCTTTGGTCAGAGCTCCTCTTCCTCCCCTCAGGTTAGAGCAGCACATCGGTGTGGGGAGCAGGGAGGTCAGAAGTAGCGCTGCACTTAGGAAACTGGGCAGGGAGCTGGGCCCAGGGTCAGGCGGACAAATGGGGAACTGAATGTTTTGATTATCGTTCAAGACCGTGACCCTTGGGACGTACGCGGCCGACCTTGCTTTCTAGCCCCTCGCATGTATTCGCCCCCGTCATCTCCACAGCACCCTGTGCTCTGATCTCCGCAGCCCTGGTAGAGTGTGCAGGGAACTTGCCTGGGGGCTCACGAAGTGCTGCGTGGGAAGCCTGGATGAAACCTGAATCTATTTCAATCCGAAGCCCCCGCTCGCCACCATGACATGATTTTTCTGTTATGAACGCTCCGCGTTTCTTCCGTAACACTGAAGCGCACTGAAACTTCGTGATATACTCTAGTAAGGGCAGACCACGGACTCACAGTACGGATACAGCTTTCATAAATGGAAGCTCAGATTTATTCGACTGGCAAACCAAACAGCAAAGGCAAAAACTGATGGTAGGAATTCCGTTTATTTCCAAAGGGTCCTTATAACCCTCGGCGGGTAGAGACCAGGTGGGGGGCACTGCACCTCAGCACCGGCTCATGGAACAGGCAAAGAGCCCATGAACCCATGGCGGACACCAGTGTCTCAAATGAAGCTCGAGATGAGCCTTTCGAAGAAGATCCGAGGAAGCAGGTATGTTCGCGTACCTGTTCTCAGGGTATGCAGAGGTGCCACCACTTGCCTATTGAATTCAGCAATAAGAAAAGCAAGTAATATTGTGCAGAATCTGTAAGAAGTAAGACCTGAAATTACTCGGCTCCACGTGCAGCACAGTCTCTAGAGATGGGGCCACCACCCATCGTTTTCCTACCACAGTTCATCCCAGGCATAATTAATTGCTCAGAGGGCGAGTTGAATTGATAGGGCATCAGGAGGACTGCGTCAGTGTGCAGAATAGCTGTGATGTCATGCTCCCTATCAGCAAGGACGAATGGCAAAGGATTCAGAATTGCAACTGGGAAATTTCCCTTACACAATTCAGCAGTCACAGAAAAGGGACAAAGGCTTAAACACTGTTCAACATTGCAAAGCCACAGACACACAGAGACATGCTTCCTCTGGGTGTGTGGTGTGTGTATGTTTGTCCAGTACTCTCAGCACTCGGGAGGCTGAGGCAGGAAGACTGCTGCAAATACAAGGCCAGCCTGAACTACATAGTAGTCCGGGGCTGGAGCTCACAGGGCTCGGGCTCGCTGGCAGATTCATCCGCAGGGCCACACTGTCCTTCGCGCTACTGCGTCTCCTACTCCTGCCTTAACGTTTTTAGCGGCAGAACCCGCTTCTGTTTCCCTTCTGCTGGTGCCTCCTGTTGATGAGGTGGGCACAGCCTGGGCAGAGCAGCTATGCTGTCAGCTGTGCTCACTCCTGGGAGGCGGTGCCAAGGACGCTGTCAGTCAGGCCCCAGCAACATGTGGCTCTTTGTAAGTCTCTACGGGCCTCCTGCCACCTCCACCCCACCCCCTAATTGAGGGTTGAATCTAGGTCTTTGTGCTGAGCTACGTTCCCACCCCTTCTTAATTTTTTTATTTTGAAATAGGTTCTTGCTGCGTCACTAAAGTGCTTTGGCTGGCCTTGAAACTGCCATCCTCCTGCCTCAGCCTCCCAGAGCGCTGGGATTCCAGGTGTGCACCACCAAACTCACCTCATAGCCCTGTTTTATCAATAACTTTTCAACTCAAAGAGGGAGCCTATCACAGTATGCAAGACACACGAGTGCACATACACACACATGTGTGCACATGGTCATCACTTAAATTTCCATATGAACATTCGTTTCCTTCTTGACATACGATGTGTGCACATGGGTGTGCTGTAACTCACAGACGCGCACACACGCCTATGGACACAGCCTTGTGGCTGCGGTTGGATCCCCCCCAAGCACCACCTGGAGCTTCATCCCTTTGCCTCCCAAATGGGTCCTGGTCTTGGACAAAGCAGAGCAGCATAAAGCTGTGCCAGGCTGTGCCAGGCTGGGCTGGGCCGGGCATGGGTGCAGGTGAACATGAATCCATCAGGGCATCTCCGAGGCTGCGTGACCACCCTGTAGAGACAGGGAACGGCCTTGGGAGGTGTGAGGTGTGTGTCAGAGGGGCCCTTGGGTCTGGGTGCGGCCGCGGTTGGCAGGGCTGTATGAGTTTGCTGACCAGTAAGAAAGGGTCTCTTGTTCTTGTTTTTACTTCTTAGCTCCTTAGGAAGATGTATGTTGGGAAGGAAGGTAAATGTGCGTGTCACAAGACTCCCATAAAACGAATCCTCGGGCATAGAAGGCCCCGGGGATGACTAGGCCGAGAGGCGACTCCACTTGTGACATCTCGCCTTTGAGGTGCAGGGTAGGATTCAGGATGAGCGGCCCCGTGGGCGGGTAGGTCCAGCGCGGTAACTCCATCAGTCTGGTCGTACAAATGCTCCTCAGGGCTTTCTGCTTCAGTTAGTCCGTGTTTTGTATATTTTACTGAACATGAGGTCAGTATTCAGACCTCCTCCCCCCACATTTTTGTATCATTGTGAATATTACATAAATATATTAACTATTTGTGAAAACAAGTAAAAACACAAATAAAGACAGAATTACTCTACTATATTCTCCCTGGTTATGACTTTCCCTGGTTTTGAATGAGGATGTCTTTTCCTCCCTTAAAATATTATTTTCTTTCAGTTAAGCTAAATATATTATTTTTTCCTCTTTTAAGTAGGATATTAGCCTTGGTACTGAATGTATACCTGTAATATAAAGTCATAGGTCATAAATGCTGGGCGTGGTGGCTCACGCCTGTAATCCCAGCACTCGGGAGGCAGAGACAGGAGGATTGCTGAGTTCGCGGTGGCTTGCCTGGGCACCATAGTGAGCTCAGGGCCAGCCTGAACTACAAAGCGAGACCCTGTCTCCAAAAAGCAAAAAAAAAAAAAAAAAAAAAGTCATAGGTCATAAAGTTTAATTAAAACTCAAGATGATGTATATTCTAATTACTTTCCAAAAATTATTTTTATTAAAAATGGGAAAATCAGAAACTATAGACTATACACAACATACAAGGAACATACAAAAGATCATACAAAATATCAAGATTTTCTACTCAAGTCAGCAGTAACTGCTCTCTGCTCACCAAAGTATATACTTCTGTATCTTCCTGTGAGAAACCACTCTGGATTTTTTCTTTTTTAAGACAGGATCTCACTTTATAGTTCAGGCTGGCCCTGAGCTCACTATGTAGCTCCAGGTAGCCTCAAACTCAGCAATCCTCCTGCCTCTGCCTCCCAAGTGCTGGGATTCCAGGCGTGAGCCACCACGCCTGACATTGTAGTATGTGGCGCTGATTACTGGTGGGTGTGAGTCACCACGCCCAGTATCATATGTGGTCACCGGAGATGGAACTCAGGATTTTGGGTTTGCTAGGCAGGAGCTGAAACCTCGGAGCTTACTTGTACTTTCTAGTATATGTGCTGCCGAAGCGAGCACACTTGTACTTTCTAATTGTTCCCAAGATTCCTCTCATCGTTAGTGCTGTTCCTGTTTCTGGCGATGACACGTTGAGTGGCAAAGTGGAACTACTTTTTCCTTCTTTGTACTTTTTTCCTAATTCCTAAAAATATTCTTAAAAAATATTTCTTGCCGGGCTTGGTGGCTCACGCCTGTCATCCCAGCACTCAGGAGGCAGAGGCAGGAGGATTGCTGAGTTCGAGGCTTGCCTGGGCTACATAGTGAGCTCAGAGCCAGCCTGAACTACAAAGCGAGACCCTGTCTCAAAAAAAAAAAAAAAATCTTAAATTTGGGTGTGCAGTGGCTTTATTTTCGGATAGAGCCAGGGGATGCTGGAGGTGGAGAGAATGCGCACCTTTCCCTGGCCACATTGTTCCTGGCTGTGTGAGGAACAGGAGCCTGAGGCTCATCAAGTACTTAAGATTGGCTTAATTCCTGGAAAACCAGATGTTCAGCACAAGCTGATGTTCAGATCGGCCTTGGTGAGGGGAAACCCAGGTTGCTGAACTACCGTGGCCACTTTGCTGTGGATCACTGGGCCACCCTGGAGTGCCAGAGGAGGAGGCAGGCACATGCACAGAGGTCTGGCCAGCCTCGCTCCTGGTTCCTGAGCGCTTCGTCTATAGGGAAGGCCTTTTAGCGGCATCACAAAGAACTAAGTGGATCTGCAGTGATGTGGCCCTGTCTGCCTCTTCCCTCCCTCATCCCTGGTGACATCCCTGTGTCCTTCCTCCTTCTCAGTCCCTGGCTGCTCCTGGGCAACATCTGCACTGCAGGTGACTTCTCTGGTTAGATGTAGTGGTCAACAAAACATGTTTTAGTTTGTTTTCTGTTGCTGTAACTGAATACTACAGACTGAGCAATTTATAAAGCATAAAGTTTTATTCAGCTCACTGGGAGCTTGATCTAGTGAGGCCTTTCTGCTGAGGGGAGTCCTCTTGGTGTGGACTTGGAAGAGTCACAGGGTGACACCGGACATCATGTGGGAGGCTGGACACACTAGCTCAGATCTCTCTTATAAAGTCCCGGTGCCACTGGGGCAGGGTCCCCTCTATGACCTCCCTTAACCATGAATGCCTCCCCAGCTCACCTCTGACTGTCACAGATTAAATTTTCATCCTCTTAAACACCTCACAAGGGGGGGAGGTTAAATCTCAAATTAGCTTCTGTGGGGACATTCAAACCATAAAAGAGAAACCCTGAAGATCCTGCCTCCAAGAATATTCCTTTCTCTGCTGATGCTCAGAGCCGCCCTTGAGCTGGGCCGGAAAGTTGTTGTTATCCACTTGGGGCTGGTGCTGTCCCACTAAGCCAGCTGGGCTTGGAGAAGTCCCCTGAGGTGAAGGTGAGGAAGCAGCGGGGGAGGGGCAGGAGTGGACACAGCGTGCAATCTGTTGTGTCTCTACTTTCTGCTCAGGTTCCATCTTATCCTGTGTAGAAAACTTCTGCTGGAGCCTGAGAAGCAATGCAATTCGGTAACCAAACGTGTGCACTTAGGAGCTGGGGGCCTGGGTCTAACCGAGCCCTGCCACACGTTAGATATGTGATCGTGAGCAAACCGCTTCTGTCTTCTCATCTGAGATGGAGGTGACCTCCACACTGGAGGCCCCTGTCCCAGGAATGTGATGAGGATTAGAGGACGTGTCACAGTGCTCGGAACAGAGCCTGGCGCCCGAGCCCTGGATGTTAGCTTGGAGGTCTCTGCCGGACACCTGTTCCGTGGTTACCCACCACTCACGGTCAGGCTGCTGTACTCACAGCGCCCAGCAAGAAGCTAAGATCCGCTTCTCAAGGGAGAGCAATTGCAAGATACCGGGTTTGTGATTGGGCTGCAAAGCACTGAGGCCTTTCTGGACGCTGCCGCGCCAATCAGCAGCTGTGCCGCTGCTGGGGCCTGCCGGCTTGCAGGGCGGAGCTTCCCGAAGCAGCTGGGAAGCCGCCTCTCAGTTCGTGCTCTGCTCAAAGCTGGCAGCTCCCCCGGTTACTGAGAAATGAGCTGAAACAGCAGGTCTAAATCTGGCCTCCTTATCACTCCTCAGCCTTCTGGCGAAGGTCAAGTGTAAATCTGGCCTCAGGAATCCAGTGAAGTGCTGAGACGCACCACTATCCAGTATTTCCCACACCCGGGTACAATAGGCATAAAGAACCTGGGTGCGTAAATGACAAATGAATAAGTAACGAGGAAGTGGTAGGTGTTTATTACTTTTGTTTTGCACAGCATTTATTTAGCTATAAGTGTAAATACTTTACGTTTCCATAATGTTGTTTTATCAGCCAGCTCCCTGAGCTCCTGAGGTTTCAATAGATTCTATAGACGGTGCAACCAGTGGGTACGAGGTTCAAGGCCAGTGAGGGGTGTTAGGGGTGATGACCAAGAGAACAGGTTTCCCCAGCCCTGCGACTCAGCCCGCAGGACCGTCAGCCTCGGTGGAAGGGGACAGTCTCATCTCACTGGCCGGGAAAATCGCGTCAGTTCAGGTCCGCAGGAAGCAGACGTTGTGATGGGACCCGATGTGCCTGAGCCGCGCTGGGGGAGGGGTGGGCCCGGCTGGCCTGCGGAGGAGCGAGAGGGGGAGTGAGGAGATCCTGGCGCCCGCACAGTTCGGAGGCCGGTGCCATCGGCGTCCTGAAGCCGAGCTGCCCATCGGAGGAGCCCGCGTCTCGCCCGGACAGGGCTGTCGTGGGGCCTCCGCCAGCCCGTGACCCGGTTTGCGCCCGCAGACCTGCCGCGAGGCTGCAGAGGGCCGGGTGTGGGGTGCGGACGCCACTGCGTCTCTCTGCTTCCCCGTCTCCAGCTCCAGGGAGTCGCTCCTTCGCGCTTGTGTCTTCATGTAAGAGATGTGAAGAGGCTGGGAGTCCAACAGGAACTTTATTTTATTTTTATTTGTGGTGCGGGGACTGGACCCAGAACCGCACACATGCTAAGCACACGTTCTGTCGTTTAGTCCTGAAGCCCCGAATTACAGCTGGTCAGTTGAGTGAGAGGAGCGTACAAAGGACAGGGGAGTCTTGAGAACAGCCCTCACCTTGGTGCTGTGGGATCTGAATTAAAAGACAAGCAGCTGGTGTTCAGTGCTGAATTGCTTGTGTGTGTGTGTGTGTGTGTGTGTAATGTGTAATTCCCACACATTTGAGCAAAGCAGTCTTTTGTATTAATTGTGGTATAAATTCAGAGTAAAAGAATTTTTCATCCCTTGTATAAAATAGAACATGCATTTAATGAACTGGTTGAGTTTGCTGAGATTTTCATATAAAATGCTGAAGTTGCCCAACTTTCTGCTTGCTGCTTGTTGTAAAATGCAGGAAGGAACAAATATGCTAAAAGAAGGACAGTTAAATAAAAAAGGACTGAAATCTCATGGTTTTGAAAGTTCCTCTAGTCTCAGATGGCGAGTGATATTTAAATTAAGAAATAGTTCGGGGCAGAGGTCAGAGTAGGATGCTTCCAGAAACATGGTCTAAAGACGAATCCAGAATAGGATCGCTAAAGCCTTCGCTAAGACCCAGAGAGGACACACCTGGTGCCTCAGCCCCGGTTCCCCGGACAGGAGTCCCTTACAGTCCTACAGGTGCTGCACACACTCTATCCCTCAAACAACAGTGCTGCGGAGACGTGGAAGAAGATCGCTCTTCCTCAGGAGCCCAAGGAAGAGAAAGGCTTATCTTAAAGGATTTGGGGGCTTGACTCTTTTCTTTCTATACTGGGGATTGAACCCAGGGCCTTTGCACCAAGCAATATCCAACCCTTTTATATTTATTTTTAAATTTCAATGCAGGGTCTTGCTAAGTTGCCCAGGTTCGGCTTGTGATCCTCTTGCCTCAGCCTCCCAGAGAACTGGGATTACAGGAATAAGTTACCATGCGCGGCTTGGACTTGGCTTTTGAATAAATAGCGTGGACCCACACGATTCACAGGAGACTCACAGTTTCCGAAGAACTATACTGGCATAACTACCACCACCTTGGACCGCAGGGTTGAGAAACAATATAAAATGAAAGAACCCTTTGGATGTCCAACATTCTGCAGGTGGAAGCAGGCTGCAGGCTTCTCAGAGTTCCTGATCTCAGGATATCTCAGGATGTCCCGGTGATGGCTTCTTTGTTCTGAGAATTCCAGTGTGGCACTGACTCCTGTGAGCCCCGAGCCCCCTTTGGACAGCAGCGTCAACAGTGACGACTCTGTCCCTCTGCTACTCCGGGTGTTGATGGTTCTGTGGGGCCTGGAGCTCGCCTGACTTGTTCCATTACTTTCCAGGACTCTGGCTTGCAAGCCAGTGTGTGGAATAGCTGTCCGGAGGACTCACCCCTTGTTTGCCTCTGTGTCTGGCCTGGACTCCTAACTGATGCTACAGAGAAATGGGGAGCTTTTGTAAGCATAATTTGCACCTGTGAGGAGTGTAAATAATTTGTGGCTAGATGACAAGAGTGTTCCAGTCTTAAAACACACAAATTCTTCGATTCACTTTTCTTCTGAAGGCGGAACTTCACTTCCCCTCTCCTGTAGTCTGGGGACATGGAATTCTTTGTTTTTAGTGAACAAAGTGTATCGGAAGTGGGCCTGGGTGGTTCTGGGAGAGGCTCTGAGAAGCATCGTGTTTCTTCCCTGCTTTCTCTGCTTTGCCTTCTCCAGAGCATTTTCTCCGCATAGGCGATACCAGCACTGTGGACAGGATGGCTCTTCCCCAGCGGAAGCCTCTGTCTGCACCGTCCTGGCCTCCGTGCTCTTAACTCCCAGGAGTTGAAATGCTGATTTGGGAATGATCTTACAGTCATACAATTCCTTATTCTGTTTTTGGCTTTCTTTCTTTTTTTTGGTTTGCTTGAGACAGAGTCTCACTATGTAGTTTGGACTGGTCTTGAATTCACTGTGTAGTCCAGGCTGGCCTCAAATTTGTAGCAATTGTCCTGCCTCAGCCTCTTGAATGCTGGGATTGCAGGTGTGCACCACTACACTTGGCCTGTTTTGGTTTTCTTAAGGCTTTGGATATATAGAGCTAAATTGTCCTAACTCTTTATCTTCCCCTTTTTCACAGGCTAAATACAAGAGTTCCCTTTTCTAGGCATCTTTGCCAATATCAATTTTCATTTTTTAAAAATGGTAACACTGCCTGTTTGACAGATGAAAAACAGTATCTTGTTTTTGTGCTTTTTTAATTACTAGTGAGCCTGAACATTTAAGAAATGATTTTGGTCTGTTCTGTTTCTTTGTCACTTATCCGGCACCCCAGGGTCTGACTCGCGTGAGGGGAGCGGGCAGGACTGAGCGTGTAGGTGGGTGCTGGGGCAAAAACTCTCCCTGGCAGGTGCCCCAGCTGTAAAAGTTTTCCTTTAGAAGTTCATTCTTTTGGCTTATCCTCCCTCTAGGGTGACTTTTGAATGTCACTCTAAAGTGCTGACAAAACTTCTGCTTTCCTTTTGACAAACTTTAGGAGTTAACAAGGAACACAAACCGTGCCATGGTTGGGTGGGTAGATCAGCTAAAGAGTAATACTGAGCGGTAAGAAGACAAGAAACCAGGGGGACACAAAACCCCAAACCATCCTCACTGGGGTTCGCTTAGGTCTGTCCTTATACAGTATACCTCATTTTCTCCCAGGAAGATAAAAGTCAAGGAAGGAAGGAGGGAAGACTGGAGAGAGTGAGGGAGGGAGAAGGCAAGAAGGAAGGTGTCTTTGTCACTTTTCTGTCACCGTGACACAATTCTCGACACCCACAGCTTAGGGAAGAAGGTTACCTTGGCTCACGATTTCAGTGGCTGGCAGGGACAGCATGGCCGCGGGACACAGCTCACCTCATGGCAGCCAGGAAGCAGAGAGAGAAGGAAGGAGCTGGATCAAGGACAGGCCCTTCCAGGTCACACCCCAGTGACCCACCTCCAGCCAGGCCACCTCCTAACAGCAAGTCACCCGTGGACTGACCCACTGATGTGTGCAGCACCCCTTGATCCGGTCACTTCCAAATGTGAGGGAGTTTGGGGGACATTTTAGATCTAAACCATAGGAAGGAAAGAAAATAGGTAAGGAGAGAGGGAAAAGGAGGGAGCAGAAAAAGATGGGGCGAGGCTGTCTGGACTCTTACTGCTGTAATCTCAGTAATATTCTTCTTAGTGCTCTAACATTCCTGATGTTCATTTACTTAATCAATAAACATCTCCAGCCCCATATGGGGACCCCAGGCACTCCACTGGACACCCCGTGCTTCACGGCACCACCACGTTTTCTTAGCTGTTTTCCTTCTGCATGCGGCTGGGGGGGCCTCCAGGCTATGCATGTTACAGAATGGTAATGCTGGGTCATGGGACGGATGCTTATTCCATTTCATAAAATTCTTCCAAATTGTAGCTGCTTGCTTTCCCAGGAGAGGCCCAATTTCTTTCTAATATTTGCCTCTCTGATGGATGCACAATGTTTTAGCATCACTGTTTTGATCTGCATGTATTTGACTACCAGGGGTTTAGACCATTGTGGATTTGTTCATTTCATTCAGCCGAACAGCCCTGCAAGTCTCCGTGTCTAGGCTCCAAGAAAGAGGACCTATTTTTATTTGGATCTCACGTTGCTTTCTTTGTGTATGTGAAGTTTGATCCTTTGTCAGGTTTTTTTTTTTTTTTTGAGACAGGGTCTCGCTTTGTAGTTCAGGCTGGCCCTGAGCTCACTATGTAGCCCAGACAAGCCTCAATCAAACTCAGAAATCCTCCTGTCTCTGCCTCCCGAGTGCCGGGATGACAGGCGTGAGCCACCACGCCCGGTGATCCTTTGTCAGTTTCCGACAAAAGGAACATCCTTAGGAGTCTGGATTTATCTGGCAGCTTATAAGTTCGCCATAATATCAGAATAGCCTTATTTTGATGACGTCAGGATTTTTTTTTTGCCGTCTTTGTTATAGGCAATGCCACAATGATAGTTCTTTGATTTTGTTCTATGAGCTTTGGAGTTTTCACGTTTACATTTGGGACTGTATTGAAGCAGGACTCTGGCATATTGTGTGGTACAAAGTGCTGGTCCAGATTTCTTTGTTCCTCTACACAGTGAGCTAGTTTTTCCAACACAGATTCTCTTTTTCTAAAGGTTTCATCCTGTAGCAGAGTACTCGGCGCAGTGTCTATTCTAGAACTGAGATGAGTCAGAGCTTTGCAAACAGTCGCAGTCAGAAAATGTCTCCATGAAACCTGAGGCCGGGAGGCTCCAGCGTGACCGCTCTGCAGAGAGGTTTTGTGCGGCTTGTGTTATTTGGCGGCCGAGAGCAGGGTGGACAGGTGCGGGGCGATCGCCGATTTCCCCAGGGAGGCCAGGCTGGCAGAAAGAGAAATCCCAATCCAAGGGCTTGTCTAAAATTCACTATAAATGCTGGGACATTCCCAAAAGGTTACATGGTATCACACACCCTACTCTGCACACTCATTTCTAAAATGTATGCCCTAAAATTCCGACCTGGTTTAGAACCCATCAGGGCTGAAGATAGCTCGAGTTTCAGAGGGCGAGTCCTGGGGTCAGAATCCTGGGTTCACATCCCGGTTTGTTCAGTGTCCTTGGAAGATTACTCCTGGGGGTACGGCACGAGATAATCTCTGTAAAGCGCTCCCCTGATGCTGGCACATACTGGTATTTGCTAAACACAAACAGTAAACACAGGCTTAGTCCATGATGGAACTGGCATTCCGGGGAATATGAAGACGAACAAGCTTTGACCTTCGAGGGGATCATGGTCTAAAGTGTGGTGAGACAAGCGGCCCCGTCGTGTTTCTACCATCAAGGGAAACCTCCTCTTTTTCTCTTAAGAAAGTTACAGTGTGTGCTCAGAGTCCAAAGAGTGACATATCTGTTTGAGAAATGGGGGTGCGCTGTGGGTTCACGAGCTCGGGAAATGTTTCACAGAACAAAGTGGTGTTAGGAAACGCATTGAGCAAGACAAAGTCTTGGCAGAATTCCAGCGAGGCCGCAGGGCAGATACACGGTAGAGAAAGACCCGGAGGGGCTGGGGGGTGGGGCTGTGTCAGAGAAGAGTTTGAAGGCTCAGATGGGGCTGACTTTAACCTGGCAGACAGGGCGCCCCGCTCAGGCTGCACTTTAGGGGGATTGATCAGGAGGAGGGGAGGGAAGTCAGAGCCCAGGGCAGGGCTGACGGGGATCGGGTCGGGGAGTGGGATCACCCGGACAGACCTAGGACAAGCCTGAATGGCGCGGGCACTGGCACCACCCGGAGCGGGACAAGGAAACACTACGTATTCTGCTGCTCTCAAAACTGGACTCCTGGTCGCCAATAGGGGGCGGGGCAACCCCCCAACTCTCCACGGTCACAACTTTGGTGTCCTGTGTCTCACCTGTACTCAATTCTCACCCTGCCTACCTGAGCCAGCGTAAAGGGCTCCATTTCTCAAGACCGACCCCTCCAAAGCCCAGTCCCAGCTCCAGGCCCCCCTGCTTCTGACCGCCGCCTGGAAATCCGGAGACCCCACCTCCGCTCCCGCGAATCCGATGACTTGCTAGAATGGTTCACAGAACCGGGGAAACACTTGTGTCTCCTGGCGTGTTACAAAGGATACACGCTACAGTTTGGGCACGCTTGTCCCCAAACCGCCACCGAATCCTTAATTAGTTTAAGAGCAAATCCATTTGACAAAAGAGGAATCTCCACGTTGGGCTAACAGGCGCACCAAGAGCTTGTGCCAGGCAAGGAAGCCAGTGGGGCTGGGGAGGGCAGGATGCGGACGAGCCAGGCTCCGTGGCACCGCCGCGCTGTTTGCTCCGAGGTCTCGAGATGTGGGACAGTCGCGGGGTCCTGGGCTGAGCGCTGACGTGGGGCAGCGTTTCGGAGGGTCCACGCGGACCGCTGGCTGTGTCCCTAGCAATGGGAAGAGGAGGTGGCTGTCACCTACTGAGGGGGGAGAGCGGGAGCGAGCTGCAGGCCCTGGGAGCGGCGTGCCAGGGCCCGGGGGAGCTGCCCAGGGGCCTCCCCATGCTCCCCTTTCTCATCGCGCGCAAACACGTGTGTACACACGGCCGCCCGACTCCCGGCAGCCGCGGTGTTTCCAGAGAGGGACAGACGCCAGAGGGAGCCTTGCCAGCCTTTGCTCCGAGGGGCGCACTCGCCAGCTGTGGCCGTCTGCTAGCGACTGGACGTGGCCTGTGCCTGCGAAAGTTCAGGCGCAGACCGAGGGCGGGAGCGCGCTCGAGGCGGCGCGCACAGCCACGGCCACGGCCCGCAGGGGCTGAGCGCGGCTCGCAGCTCGCTGGGTTGCCGCTGTGTGGGAGGATTCTACTAAATACGTTTGTAAAACATCTGAACACGGAACGCCTGATAAAGGGCTGTTTCTCAGCGGGAACCCGGCCCCGGACAGCACCTGGTCCACAGAGGCCGCACCCCAGAGGTGAGGGGGCGGCGGCCTGCTCGGGGGTGTAGAGTGGCCTCCGCAGGCCTCGGGCGCCCGTCCGCCGGTCCGCCCCTTTTATTGCTCGGGCTGGGGGCAGAGGCGGGGAGGCTGGGCGAGTTGCGGCCGGGTTACCCCGCCCTGCGCCCGCGGGAGTCCGGCTGCGGCCGCGCCCGGGAGGCGGCGCGAGAGGCGGGCCCGGGGCGGCCCCAGGAGGACGCCAGGTCCCGCACTCCGGGCGGCGGCGGCGGCCGGAGAGCCGGGAGCCAGGGCGCGCGAAGAGGATCGGGGTCCCTGCCCGGCGACCTCCCGTGCAGACCGTTCCGACCCGGGCCCGGTGGGTGTGTCCGCGCCATGGGCGCCGTCTGGTCCGCCCTGCTGGTCGGCGGGGGGCTGGCCGGGGCGCTGCTCGTCTGGCTGCTGCGGGGCGGCCCCGGCGACGCGGGCAAGGACGGCCCTCCCCGGGAGGCTGCGGACGCGAGAGGCTCCCCAGGTACGTGCCCCACCTGAGGGGCGCGCTGGAGTTGGCTGGGGGCGGAAGAGGCCCGGGGGCGGTGTCCGGGGCCCACCCGGCTGCTGGCTGGCGGGGCCCGCCCGCGGCGTGCGCCCGGGACCTCCCGGAGCCAGGGCTTCGGTTTGGGGCCGACCCGCAACTTTTTAATTCAAATTTTTGCAGGGCTGGGGCTCGAACTCAGGCCTCGGGTACTAGGGAAGCCCTCGACCGATGCTGAGGCCACACCCACGCCGGCACCCCTCTTCCGCCCGAGGCCCCCACCCTCGCGCCCCACTCCCGAGGTGGGTCTCGGAACGCAGAGCTGCGGGCGCCTCCTGCTCCCCCCACCGGGGATCCGGCAGGCTGAGCTCGGCTTGGACTCGGGCCGGGTCTGGGCGCTCATCCGGGCTGAAGAGCTGTGCGCCCCCTGCAGCCTCGGCGCAGGGCGGCTGACCCCCGGGAAGCTACTTTCTGGGCCCCTTCGCCGGGGTGGTTTCAACCGGGACCTTTCCGAGGCCGCTGGCCGGGCAGGGCGCACCCTGGCGCCGAATCCCGCCTTCCCGCACCCTCCCTGGCGAGCTGCCCGCGCCTGGACAGCGGCCCCACGGAGGAAATGGCATCCGGGGACTTTATTTTTAGTGGAGAGGTGATCGTTTGTAGCCACAGGAAAATCTGCCCTCTGCTTTCCTGCGGTGAGGGTGGGGAGGGGCGAGAGTTCATCGATCTTTTCTGAAGGCAGCCTCGCGTTATAGGTTCAAGAATACTTGTTGACGTCTCCCTTTCAAGCCTACCACTAAAGGGAGGCATGATGAAGCAAGATCTCCCTCCCAGCGTGGCTCACCGGTGCCTGGTCTTAGAGATCTCCGGCTCCCGGGGAGCTGCTGGGACTGTCAGCCAAGTGGCTGAGAGACAGTCTCTAGGGGACTTGAATTTATACTTTGAAAAACATTTTTTAAAAATGCGTGTAGGGTGGGAGGGATAGAAAAGCCTTCTGTTTCTTCAGATGCTTGTGGGATTGGCAAGGAGCAGTGAACCGCCCGTGCCCTGCACCCCGCTCTTGGCCTTCACTTCCTCCCCTTGCTGTCCCCAGAGACAGCTCTGACACTACGAATCCGGGGGGGGGGGGCGGGAGTGGCGTACGGGGCCCTGTCCTGCTGTGTAGGGAGCCGTCCGGCCCCTTGGTCTGCTTCTGCGCTTACTATGTCAGTGCTGAGAACGGAGCCCAGGCCTCACGCCCTGGACGGCAGCTCCGGCCCAGAGCAGTCAGACACCTGACTTGACCGGATGCCAGCAGGACCCCGCCTGTGTGAGCCCCAGGACGGGCTGACACTTCTGCCTTTACGACTGGCCACTGCGTTCACGTGCTGCACTGGCGCAGGATGCCGTGGCTGTGTCTTGCTGCTGGGCAGACAGTACACGCGCGTTCTCAGAGCACAGTGTGGGAAACAGGAAGTACTGAAGTGTAGGTACTTATTTCAATAGAGAGGGACTCGGTGGGCTGCAGACAGATTCAGAGGAAAGCCTTCGGTGGTGATCTCTTGGTCTCCCTTTGGTGAACTCCCTAACCACATTACTTTTCCCTTTTATTTCTTAGAGCATCTTCAAGACAGCAATGGACATTTGATTTCTGAGACCAAAGCGAGAGAAGCTTCAGGCAATGACAGCCCCAAAGGACAGGAGACCTCGGTCAACGCAGCCATGTGTTTTGGAGAGAAGCGGCCATCCAGCAGCCCCTGCGCGGACACACCCAAGACAGCGAACCAGGCACCGCTGGACGCTCAGGCCCCGGCTGGCCACGAGGACCGGGAGGTGGTGTCAAGGCACTCGTCCTGGGGGGACGTGGGTTGGGGTGACAACCCTGAGGCTGCTGGGTTAAGCCTGAGCCGGGAAATGGACACCAAGAGCAACCGTGCAAGAGGCCGGGAAGTGGATGGGAAAAGAAAAAGCGCAGCCGCAGCGTCTTCAGAGTCCGAGCAAGTTAGCGTGAGGTTCCAGGTTCACTACGTCACGAGCACGGACGTGCAGTTCATTGCAGTAACTGGAGACCACGAGAGCCTCGGCAGGTGGGAAGCTTACGTCCCGCTGCACCGACACAAGGACGGGCTGTGGTCTCGCTCGGTCCTGCTGCCGGCGGACACGGCGCTGGAGTGGAAGTTTGTGCTGGTGGAGAACGGGGGAGTTGCACGCTGGGAAGAATGCGGCAATAGACTCCTGGCGACCGGCCGTGAGGACAGAGTGGTTCAGGGGCGGTGGGGGCTGCACTGATGGTCTGCACTGTGGGGGAGCCTGCGGCAGAAGGTGGAAGAGGCCGAGGCTGTGCAGTACACTAAATAATTTAAAATAAAGGCAGTGCGACTCTGAATCTAGCCATCAGAGCTGCTGCGAATTCGCTAGCGGCTTTTGTGTAATGTGCAGAGGTATCTATACATGAGCAGTGCTTCCGGTGGGCGCGGCCTTCTTCCCTGGGGTGCGGGCTGACTGACTGGTGCCAGGCCTCATTACCTCAGGGCTTAGGCCTCTGAGGAGAAGTCTGGTGGAGTTTTAGCTGGGGACTTGGGCCAAGGGGCACAGGTTCAAGCCAGAGCCTGTAGGGCCTCATCAGAAACAGCTGAGGACGGTTTGGAGGCTGATGACAAAATCGCTGGGCACGGTGGTGCACACCTGTCATCCCAGCCACTCTAGGCTGTGATGGGAGGATCTTGGTCTGGGCCAGATCCCCCGACACCGCAGCTCTCCTCTATCCCCTGGCCCCAAACAGCTGGGAAACGCCTTCCTACATGCACATTTCACATTTTAAAATGGGACCCCATATGGAGTCATTTGGATGAGGAAACACTGGGTCACTAGACATGATGAGCAAGGATAGGAGTTAGAGCTTGAGACCCGCAGTGGTTTTTGCCTGGTTTTACCTGTCAGGTGTGGGTTTGAGGGGAGCAGGTATGTACTTGTCTTAATGATCTTAGGCTGCTGTAGAAACAAGGGGTTTGATCAGAGTTGGTCACCAGGACATGGGTGGTGACGGCAGCCCATGGAGAAAGGGGACGTGAATGTGGGAGGGGCGGACCCAGCGGGGAGGCCCGGAAGCCACTTCCTGGAGACCAGGGTGCACCCACCATCACCCAGAGCCCCGAGGACATCTCTGTGACCACCCACCTCTCCCACTGGGTGGCCACACCAGGACACAGATCCCACAGAAGCTGTTCTCTCCTGTCACCAGTTCGTACAGGACAGTACAAAGATAGGGTACAGCACCATCTTTGCTCTGAGAAGAAACATTTAGCTTTATATAAATGAACAAATGATAAAAACCTGCATTTAATATCTTTACTCAATGTTTTAATTTTCTAAATTTTTTTTTTTTTTTTTTTTTTACTTTTTTTGAGACAGGGTTTTTTTTTTTGGCAGGGGGAAGGGTCTCGCTTTGTAGTTCAGGCTGGCCCTGAGCTCACTATGTAGCCCAGACAAGCCTGGAGCTCAGCAATCCTCCTGCCTCTGCTTCCCGAGTGCTGGGATTACAGGTGTGAGCCACCATGCCCGGCATTGTGGTGTGTGGTACTGGGATCAAATTTGAGACTTTGGGCTTTTAAGACGCTGGAACCACTGAGCTAAATCCCCGCTCCTAATTTTCTAATTCTTAATATCATAATAGTCTAGATATAAAATGCTTATTTTTTTCTATTGATGACAAAGAAAAAGCAAAATCAGGTTACAGGTGAAGACTCTAAAGTCTATTTTTCTCCTTCCCCTGGAGAAAACATTTACGTTTTTTTTTAAAACTTTACATTCACTTGTAATCCTAGCACTCTGGAGACTGAGGCAGGAAGATAAGTTTAAGGTCACTCTGGGCTACATGGCAAATTCCAGGTCAGCCTGAACCACATAGTGAGACTGTCTCAAAAAATAAAAGCCAAAAATAATCTTCGCTTGGTGGGGAATCCAGCGTACCTGTCCTTGAAAATGAATCTTGTGTGTTGACAAACCTTTAGTGAGCACAGTGTCTACTGGTAGAACATGTGTAATCTAGGTAAGATGGTCTTTGCTGAAGGGAACAAACCCAGCCACAAATAGCATTAGGACGTGATTCACAGAACTGTGCAAGTGTCTGCCCACGGCACGCGGCTGTTAAACTCAAAGGTGCTGGGCGTCTGTCTCCTCATGACTTCGTTGTACAAAGTACGCTGTGGACACATGGCCAACATGCAGAAGGGCCAAGCATTCGTCTGAGAGAAGATTGAAGGTAAATTTAAATAAAAATCTCTTCAGAAATTATATCATTTCAGGCCAGAGATTTAGCTCCGTGGTTCCGGCGCCTGCCTTGCAAACTCAAGGTCCTGAGTTCGATCCCGGTAACCACATACAATGCTGGGCATGGTGACTCACGCCCACCCGCTATCAATACCACATACCACAGTGCCGGGTGTGGTGGCTCAGGCCTATCATCCCAGCACTTGGGAGGCAGAGGCAGGAGGATTGCTGAGTTCGAGGCTTGCCTGGGCTATGCAGTGAGCTCAGGGCCAGCCTGAACTACAAAGCAAGACCCTGTCTCAAAAAAAAAAAAAATTGTATCATTTCATAATGATATCATTATGAAATGGTGTACTGGATATTATACATATAATGCTTATTATAATGTATCATTTCATCATTACCTGAATTAAAAATCTATCACTAAAGACTTTTGCCTTAAGAAATACAGATTAAAAAGGCCGTCATTTAAAGTTGGATGTACTCCGCATGTCAGCTGTCAGCACAGCGCGGAGTTTTCCCGGGGCACACAGCTGTCCCTGCCTGTCGGCAGACTGCAATCCACTTTTGTGCTCAAGGGCCAGCGAGCAGTGGGTGCTCCTGGCAGGGGCTGGGCCCCTCCTCGCAGACAGTCTGTCCCTAGGCTCTGTTCTGCCAAGGGCCACCCCGCCCCCCAGGATCCCATCTCTTGCTTGGAGTCTCGGAGAGGGAAATAATGTGAGAAAACCCACAAACACCCATTAGCACCTTGGGCAGTGCTACAAGTGCACCCCGCGCTCTGTCCTCACCATGCTGATAGTGACAACTTGTCAGGGCTCACAGCTGGGCCCGAGGTGGGCCTGGGGCCCAGCGCTTCCTGCCAGGCGGCCATTCCCATGTTCCTCGGGGACAGTCCCAGCCGAGGACGGGAGCACACACTCCTGGGTGCTGGCCCTGGCCATGTCCCTGAGTTTTGGCACAACTGAAATACTTCTGTATCTGATTTTTCTCATGTATCTCGTTCATATTCAAAATGCCCTAATTCATTAAAATCCAAGGCAGCCTGAATTAATTCAGTTTGGAAGCTACCCATGGACTTGCTAAAGAGCAACAAAAATATTTAGTTATTAATATCCAAAAAGAGAAACTTCTAAGCATTTTGATTGGGCGCCCTAACTTTGTTATCTGACTTGCCTTCACTGATATCACTAGAATAAACAGTGAGTTCAGAGTCACAGGAGGAACCCCCATCCAAGGCTGGAATTTGTCCTTCTTTGGGGGCATTCATTATACCACATCAGTTCATGCAAAAGGAGCTTTTACCCTAGGGTTATATTTTAAGTGGAACCACACAGATCATAAAAAACCACAATTATTCTAATACATTGGAAGGATCACTAATTAATACCTTATACTGTATGAATACTTTCGAATCCTGCTACTACTGTTCAGTTTTAATGTGAGAGCATTCTGGGATAGTTTGTTTCAAAACTCCCCAAACAGTTACAGGACAGAGTATCTTTTATTAAATTTTCACATAAAAAGAAAAAAGTACACAGGCCACTAATTATAAGTAACATCACAATGGATGGGGCATCATCCCTCTGTAAAGACAGGCAAGCGAGGTGTCACTTCAGTAACATTTTTTCCTGGTCCTTTACCTTCTGTATCCTCTTCTCTTGATTTCTGATCATTGAAGACATTGCTAAAAACGTTGGTGAAATAAAATTAGAATATATATATATATATATATATAAGGGCAAACATTTATTTTTCTCAGTGTTTCATATGTGTAGGATAAGATCAGATAATATAATTATTATAAAAAATATATAATTCAATGGGCCAGGGATGTAGCTCTGTGACACCGCTCCTGCCTGGAAAAGGCAAGGTCCTGAGTTCGATCCCCAGCACTGCAACACACACACACACACACACACACACACACACACCAAAGATACATAATTCAAACAGGAAGGTAAAAGAGGGACAAAAGTGACTGAACAATTCACTGAATTCCTGCAGAGACACACACACACACACACACACACACACACTCGAGAAAGACAGTCTTTTCTGTCAAAAGGGATATTTAAGATAACTCCATTTTACACAAATCTCTATTTTTGTAAAATGTACATGTGCTTGTTTCATCACTCCTCAGTCCTTTAAGACAAAGAGGCACACTCCAGTCCCTTGCCATAAATTTTTGTAACAGAGATGCGTGAGTCATAGTTTCTGTTCTGCCCAGCAACTACAGCCCCGTAAGAACTGCCCAATCGGGTTAGACTGTAGGGCTACACTCCCAGCATGGCACAGCGCGGACTAGCGCAGCAGTGCACAAAAACCCGGACTATTGGTGTCTGCTGCAGCTTCGTGTAGTAGAGCCGCACGCCCTTCTGCAGAAATAAACCCTTGCTGAAAATCTTTTCAGAAGTCTGTTTTCTTTTGTTTTGTGACATCAGAAAATGTATGTTCAACACACACACTTCTTTACGTAAGTGCAGTCATATGGAGCTTGCTTTTTTCACTTAGCCAGATATCAGCATCTTTCTTATGTTTTATTCTGACTGTGCAATATTTCCTTACACAGATACACCAAAATATTAATAAATAATTTTTTAAATGTTGAGTTCTTAAAATAAGTAATGCTATGGAAAATACTTTTTATATAAACTTCTATGTGTTTTACTATCATTTCCTCTAAAATAAATTGCTAAGGGGAATTTCTGACTCAATGAATCCATATACTTCAGTGCACAGAGTTTTTGTTTTTTCTAGTGCCGGGGATCGAACCCAGGGACCTGCAATGTTGGATGAATGTTTTGTCACCGTGAATGACAAATTAAACTCCAAGCCTTGTGCTTTACAGTTTGATAAATGCTTCTGAAATTTTTTTCCAAAAATATTTGTTCAGAATTTTCAAGAAACACCCACGGAGGCACTGGCTCCAGTACAAAAGTACTCACATATTTTAAGCAAATAAACATGTCTTCCATTTGGATCATTAGAGGGTGGCACAGATCAGATAACTCAGAAATATAAGTCAAAGTGTGAATTAAAAATAGAGCCAATGAGGGCCAGAGATTTAGCTCAGTGGTTCCAGTGCCTG
The DNA here is from genome assembly GCA_004025085.1 of Thryonomys swinderianus. Classification (NCBI taxonomy): domain Eukaryota; kingdom Metazoa; phylum Chordata; class Mammalia; order Rodentia; family Thryonomyidae; genus Thryonomys; species Thryonomys swinderianus. The sequence goes on from PVIC010014042.1 coordinate 33,652, forward strand.
CCTAGCAAGCGCTAGGTCCCTGGTTTGATCCTGGTAGCCACATACAACAATACCAGGAGTAGTGACTCACACCCACCAGCAATCAGTACCACACACCACAATGGCGGGCATGATGGCTCAAACCTGTCATCCCAGCACTCAGGAGGCAGAGGCAGGAGGATTGCTGAGGTTGAGGCTTGCCTGGGCTACATAGTGAGCTCAGGGCCAGCCTGAACTACAAAGTGAGACCTTCAACTCAGAAAAAAAAAAAAAAAGAGCCAATGAAATAACATATCCTCTTTAAAGAGTAAAACCACCTCACAATGAATTAAAGGTGAAATATTTTCCTTAGTGTTTACATACGTATAGAGCTGCTTCTATCAGAAAGGATTCAGAATTTTCTGAATAGACACATGATACCGTATAACCTTAGTGCACTAACACAGTGTAGATTTTGGATTCAGAAAGCGCAGGGCTCAGGCCCCAGGCGTCTGCTCATCGAGAGACTCAGAAGGCTGATACTGCTCTTCCCTTCAGTTTCCTCACTGTCACGGGGCAGTGACGCGCCTATTCCCCGGGGGCTGTCTCGAGGCCCACAGAGAGGTGCCCCGTGAATGCTGGCAGAACAAGACTGAATTTATTTCACAAATATTTGTCCTTTAGAAATATTTGCTTTTATTTACCAAGCAACTCCCATTCTCTAGGAATGGAAAGGTAGAATAACAGGTGTACTTCAGTATCAGTCTCTCTGAAAAAGACTCCAACATTTAATAATTGATGTCAGAAAATGAGGAAATACAACACCCCTCCCATACCCACACCCTCAGAATTTAAGCCAGAGGGTTGGCCGTCACAGCAGTGTGACAGCTCCCATTCAAAGAGTGGCAGTATTTTTAGAAGTGGCTTATCTTTCCGTTTTGTGATTGGGTGGCACGGTCTCTTACGCTACTATGTTTGCTTACATTCTATGTCAGCTAAATACCATTATTTTTGTGGCATCTGCCTGGCAAGTGATAGGCCCTGAGTTCAATTCCTAGGTATAAACAAATACTATTATTTTGGTTTTGGCTATGGACTATTCTGTCTTGTCTATACAAGTAATGAATAAGAAAGTGGGTGGGGGGGGGGGTCCAGGGATTTAGCTCAGTGGTTCTGATATCCGCCTCACAAGCACAAAGTCCTGAGTTCGATCCCCACTATCACATATCACGATGCAGGGTGTGGTGGCTCACACTTGTAATACCAGTGCTCTGGAGGCAAAGGCAGGAAGACTGCTGTGAGTTCAAGGCTAGCCCAGCCTACATAGTGAGCTCAGGTCAGCCTGAACTACAAAGCACAATCCTGTTTAAAAAAAAAAAAAAGGGCTAAAGATTTTAGCTCAGTGGTTCTGGCTCCTGCCTAGCAAGTGCAAGGTCCCTGGTTCGATCCCTGGTAAACACATACAACAGTACCAAGTGTGGTGGCTCACACCTGTCATCCCAGCACTCGGGAGACAGAGGCAGGAGGATTGCTGAGTTTGAGGCTTGCCTGGGCTACATGGTGAGCCCAGGACCAGCCTGAACTGCAAAGCGAGACCCTGTCTTAAAAAAAAAAAAAAAAGAGTGTGTGGCAAAGTTCCACATGACAAGGCGCCTGAGCCTGACTCAGGGCTGGCCGTTGGCAGCAGAATCAGCTACTAGTGCAGCAGAGCGGCTGCCTAGGGCTTGGGATTAAACCAGGGTCTGGCCATAGACTAGGGTTCAAACCCTCATGTTCTTCATGGGGTTTTGAATTGCAGATTTAATTCCTTCTGAGTGGGACAACGGACAGGAGCCTTAACCTGAAGGGAAAGGAAGTATTATAATCAAGAAGTCCCCTCCAGAAATACACCGTACCTTGGTTTTTCAGCTGCAAATCTTCTACCAGCATTTGCAAGCTTTCCAGTCTGTTCTGAAGTTTCCTGCATGTTTTTCCTGTGGTTTCTTGTGGCAGAGACGCTGAATCTGTTAGAAAATTGCTTAGATGTGATATTAAAAGTCTACTTGATATTCTTAAGAAACTTTCTAATTCCAGGCTAAAGAACTTTTCCCTTACCATAAAGAACTACAGAGCGATGCACGGCCCGGAGGAAGAGAGCGCTCCCATAGGACACCCTCAGACCACACCTGGGGATTCGCAGGCCGAGGGCGTGCGGGAGACGACAGCCTCGGCCCTGGCACCCCCCTGCAGTGTGTCCGGCTGGGCAGGCACTGTCGAGGCTGGCATCATGTGATGGAAGTGGCGTGTGGGTGCTGACTTGGTCTCAGGGAGTCTGCAGCCAACATGGCAGTGGCAACTCAAGAGGCCTGGGCCTTAAGTATTTCCCAGGAACTGTGAGAAGTTCTGTCAGTCACTAGAAATGCTTAATTTGATGAGCTAAAGATTTTGATTCCTTTTTCTGTTGTGCTGCTGGAGACCGCATATGCTATGTGAGCTTAGCCTCAGTGCTTGAAGATTTTCATTTGATCTTAAACCCTAAATAGCTGTATAATCTTGACAAACATTTTTTGATGGCTTATTTTTCTGTTAAATACCACTGTTTTCATTATGGATA
>PVIC010014043.1:0-37191 GCA_004025085.1 Thryonomys swinderianus
GGGGGGGGGGTGCAAGTCCCACCTGACACTGCTGGGCCAGGACCCCCATGGAGAACCAGGCTCCAGCCTCAGGAGAACTGCCAGAACACCGAGTGCTGTGCTCTGAGGCCCAAGTCCAGGCTCCCTGGAGGCCAGCTTGGCCCTGCCCAGTGCTCGGATGCAGCCTGCACATGCTCCAGGCTGGGCCTGACCGTATCCACGTGCCCGTGCTCCTGTGGCTGGGAGCCCCTGGGGCTGGGGGCTCGTGTCCAGAGACGAGGGCCCCACGGAGCCAGGCCTGAGCTATTGGTGGCCGCAGGCTGAATCTGGTGGCAGCCCCAGCGGACAAGCTCCGGGTGACCATGTATCACAACTTGCGCTGGCTGGCAGTGGATGAGTCCTTCCGCACCACCCTTGCTGGCTTGGGAAGCGCCTGGACGTTGTCTCCAGGGTCCGGAAACAATCTGAAGCCTTGATGGTTCCATTCCATTCGAAATTTCTTGAAATAATAAAAAACTATGATTGTTAAAAAAGCCTTTGGGCCGGGCATGGTGGTTCACGCCTGTCATCCCAGCACTTAGGAGGCAAAGGCAGGAGGACTGCTGAGTTCGAGGCTTGCCTGGGCTACATAGTAAATTCAGGACCAGCCTGAACTGTAAAACAAGACCCTGTCTCAAAAAAAAAAAAGCCTTTGGCTTCTTTAATTTGATACTACCACCTGTTCATTTTTGCTCCTATGTAAAATGTTGGTTCACAAATTTTGGTGGTTTTTTTTTTTTGAGCCAGGGTCTTGCTTTGTAGCTCGGCTGGCCCTGAGCTCACTATGGAGCCCAGGCAAGCCTCGAACTCAGCAATCCTCCTGCCTCTGCCTCCCAAGTGCTGGGATAACAGGCGTGAACCACCACGCCCGGGGTTCACAAATTTTTTAAAAATTTTCACTCTGTTTATTCAAATTTTCTTACAGTGACAGTGCAGAATTTGAAGACATCTTCAGCAAAATTCTTTCTTAGAAACTGTTATCATGTCAAGCATGAAAGCTGACGCAAGTTAGGTCTATTGACGGGTACAAATTGCAGTTTAAATTGCAGATTTTGGGGTTTTTTTTGAGACAAGCCCTCATCATGTGGTCTGGGTGGCTCTTGAACTCACGGTGTAGCCCAGGCTGGCCTTGAACTCACAATTCTCAGCTTCCTGAGTGCTGGAATTACAAGCGGCATTAATACGTTCAGCAGCGCTGAGCCTGTGGGGACGGGGCCAGGCACACAGTGTGGCCTGCAGCGCTCACACCGTTGTGGCAAAAGGAACAAAGATCAGCTGGGCGCAGTGGCTGATGGCACCTGCGGTGGCACCCGTGTACCCCAGCGGCTTGGATGGTGAGGAGGCGGCGGGAGACAAGCACAGCAACTGAGACCCCCTGAGCAACGTAGCAAGACCCTGTCTCAGAACCACACGACCCGGCCCTAAGCCGCAAAAACTACGAGACCAAAGCTTCCCCGCAGCCTCTTGTTCCCCTGGTTGTAGAGGAGAAGGCTGGCGCTCCTCTCCTGTAGAGGAGAGGGTGGCGTGTAAGGTCACACGGGAGGAGCTGGGGCTGGGGCCTGTGCTGGTCTCCTGCTCTCTCCCACGGAAGGAGATGAAGGTGGCACCAGCTCGGGGACAGGGCCCAGGGTTTCCGAAAGGCCCTGCTGCTCCGGACTGGGGTCCTAGGCAGCGCCGACGGACAGGGTGCGTCCCGAGAAGCCGGGGCCCCGAGCTGCATGCTCGGGCAGGACTGTACCCCGGGAGTGAGGCTCCACAGCTGGCTGCCTCAGCTCTGCAAGTCCCTTTCATCCCAGGAATCCTGGCATCACTCCTCTGAGATAAAGATCAGCCGTGTGCCCAGCCCAAGTGGCACATGGTGGAGGCCCCAGCGGCGGCCACCGCTCTGCACTGGGGGCTGCACCCACAGAGCGGGGTCCAGGGCTGAAGGAGCCGCGTCTCCCCGGGGTCCTGCACCCTACAGAATCCTTGGGCGCACTGGGCTGTCTCACAGCGGGCCCTGGCTGGCAGCTCATCGTGCCAGCTTTGAGCAGGCAGACGTTCAGACAGACCTGCGATCCCCTTCCACTTGCCCGGGGAGCTTTTCCAGCCTTTCCCAGCATTTCGATTATTTGTCCATCACTGAATCTGAGAAAGGAAGATCTAAAGCCGATGTCTTAGCCCTTCCCAGCCTGGGAATTCCAGTTCTAAGAGCAACAACAAAAAATGAGCAGATTTATATTTCATTAATTCTAACTTTAGGATCGTTATTGGTTATAAGAACTTGGATGTCTAAAGAATCTACCCCAAGACCACGTTCAGAAACGTGGGCGCGAGTCTGTGGATGAATCCCGAGGTAAGCGGCGTGCGGGGGGGGGAGAGCCAGACACAGCCTAGGTGCCCAGCGATGGGGGCAGTTCCACCCTGGCACAACCACAGGGTGGGATGGGCTCTTGTCCAACCACAGAAGAAATTGTTTTCCGCCAGAACAAAACAGCATGGGAAAATTCCCATGGCTTAAAATTGGATGATTAAAAACTGTACTGTAAACTGGTAATGAAAGAAGTTTATATACTTGAGTTGCAAATTCAGAGTGTGTGTGTGTGTGTGTGTGTGTGTGTGTGTGTGTGTGTGTGTGTGTTAGGAAATGGGAGGAAATTTGGACAGCAGTTATCTGTATGTAGGGGGTTTTTGTTTTATTTTTTACTTTTTTTTTTTTTGCAGTAAAAAGCACAGGGCACTGTGCATGCCGGGTGGTATCTCCACCCCTTTTTCCTACATTTTCTACTTTACTAGGCTTTAGCATGAGATGACAATCTGGAACAAAATATGATTTTGGGAGAGCGGGCCCCGCTTTGGGTGGGAGCAATCGGCGCCTTGCTCTTTGGTGCCCTGATCCCAGCATGAACATCCAGCCTCACCAGCGGGGAACGAAGCACTAATTTCGTCGTCCAGGACAAGACCAGCAGGGACAGCCCCCAGGGCTCACGCCTGCTTGGTGTCTCAAAGGGCAGTCAGGCCGTCAGCGCTGCCGCGGGCGGGCGGGAAGAGATGGGGGCGCACACACCCCGTCGCCTGAGGAGCCTCTGGCACAGTCGCGACGGTGTCGTGGAAGACGGTCTCCAAGCGGTAACAACATGAAAACCTACGGAGCAAAACACCAGCGAGAAAAAAAAGAAACCATTAATCTGCTTAGCTTTTCAAAAGCCCAGAAACATGATTGTATTTGGGTCTCGTTAGACATCTGCCTTTTAGCACCTCGCCCTCCTATTGTTTGAAACTGGAGCAAGCTGGGCTGCATTTGGCGGCATCCTGTTTTCCCGAAGGCCGCTTCCCCATCTGGATTGCATCACCTCTGTGCTCCTCATCCGGGCATCGTCCTGGCGCAGGCTGCCGACGCCTCTAGGGCCCCGAGATGCCCGGCTGACGTTTCCTCACTGGGCGGCAGGTGACCGAGGGGGTGCGGTGCTCCGTTTGCTCATTTTACACAGGGGGAAACCGAGCCCGGGAAGAACAAAGGCACTGATGCGAATTCCCCCCGCCAGGAAGGGATGGATGGAGCCGCCAGTCGGGGGCAAATCTGTCTCTCTAAAGCTCCTGAGCAGAATCCTGGGCTGAACAGAGGAGTCCGCGCTAGGTCAGCTTTTGCCTAGAAGCCGAGTCCCCAGTGGCGGTGGCGGCGGCAGCAAGCAGAGGACGGTTCCTGCTCCTGCCCCGGGTGTGTCTTCCAGGAGCCGCCCGGCCACACTGCACACAAAGCCACGTCACCATCTCCAGGAGCCGCGCGGCTCCCAGCAGGTGAAAGGGGCCTGGGGGCAAACGGGATGGAACCGGCCTCCTCTCCCAGCTTGGATTTGGCCCAAAAAGAGCTATAAATCCAGAGGTTGCAACACAGGAGCTGTCTGAAATGTGGCCCGATAATAAACAATCACTCAGTCATTTTTATTATTATTCGCTTTCTCTCTGAAACTAATCAGTTCAGTGTGAGTCACTCTGCAGGAGCTGGGGCCGGTCGTTGCCCGCGAAGTGGAGGTGCCCTGAGCATTTCCGCACCGGGTGAGGCTTTGAGATGCCAGGAGAGCGGGTCTTCAGCGAGCCCGCCCTGCCGTGCCAGGCCGGGCAGGTGTCCCCGCTCTGTGGCTGTCGCAGGTTGCAAGGTGAAATACAACACGTGCTATGAGACACTCACACAACAAGCGGTTGTTGTTTGTCTGAACTGCAGGTTTCACTGGGCTTCTGGGGTCGCAGCTGGCGACTGCAGCTACAAGCTACTGCTGCTCCTCGCGCAAAGGTGACGCCCACCCAACAAAACGCCGGAAGCACATCGGAGAGACGTCCTCCTCCAGCCCCGATTCCCTCATTGCCCTGCTCAAACGCTCTTGCGCACGGAAGCCAGGCACGGGAAGGCCTGTGAAAACGCAGGTCTCTGGGCCTCCCGGCTGCAGTATCCAGCTGAGTAGCTCGGGGCTGGAGACTGAGGGTGCGCACATCTAGAGTTCCCGGAAGATGAAGGCGCTGCTGCTCTGAGGTCCGTACTGGGAGGATCCAGCTCTCAGGATCCAGCCCAAGTCCTCCACCGCCTTCCGTCCCCATGCCTACCCTGCCCTGTCTGATCCAGACCCTCCAGCCCTGCAGCCAGCTTCACGCTTCTCCCATCCTGCTCACTGGAGAACTCTTCCCCAGTGCCCACAGGGCCTTTGCACAAGCTGTGCCCACCTGTCACTTTGTCTCATTCCTCTGCTTTTCCTTCAGTACAAGGCAATGCCATTATCTGCATTTTTTAAAGTGGAAGCTGAACTTTGGAAAACGTAAGTCCTTACCCAAAATGAACTCAGAATTCCACCTGCCTGTCTCTACTTCCTTGTCTCCAGACCATACAACCTCTCAAACTGGAAGTATCAATGTCCATTTTAAGCCCCTCTTATATTTGGCTTTTATGAGGTTGCTACTTAATAGGTTTTTAGGGCTGGGGGTTTAGCTCAGTGGTTCCGGTGCCTACCTTGCAAGCGCAAGTTCCTGAGTTCGATCCCGGTAACCACATACAATGCTGGGAGTGGAGACTGACGCCCACCAGCCATCAATACCACATACCACAGTGCTGGGTGTGGTGGCTCACGCCTGTCATCCCAGCACTCAGGAGGCAGAGGCAGGAGGGTTGCTGAGTTCAAGGCTTGCCTGGGCTACATAGTGAGCTCAGGGCCAGCCTGAACTACAAAGCAAGACCCTGTCTTAAAAAAAAAAATTAAAAATAGGTCTTTATTTGTACTTAAACCAAACCAAACCCTTGAGATTTATATTTTGAAATTTGAGAATCAAGTTCAAATGTATCCTCTTAAAACCCATCAAGATCCAATCAACTTAGCTCACCTTCCTTCTGACATCTCAACATTTGTATGAGTTTAAGAGTGCTAATTTCTCATGCCCCGACACACACACACACAATCCACAGAGAGTCCTTCCCTGATGTTAGAATGACATCAATTTTAGTTCTTAGCATCTTCAAATAAACATGGGGCAAGAATTTGGACCCAGGTAGGTGAAATGAGTCGAGGTTATTAAGAAGGCTAAGAGACGGATTCTCTGCTTTGGGATTCTTCTTCAGGGCTTTTTTCTAGGATTTTTTTTTTTTTCAAGTCAGGGTCTCGCTTTGTAGTTCAGGCTGGCCCTGAGCTCACTATGTAGCCCAGGCAAGCCTCGAACTCAGCAATCCTCCTGCCTCTGCCTCCCGAGTGCTTGGATGACAGGCGTGAGCCACCACGCCCGGCTTCAGGGCTTTTTTATCTCAAAAGCTTAGGTTTTACCTTTACACTTTCCAATCCATCTATCTATCCATCCTTCCATCCATCCATGTATCCAACCACCCATCCATCCATCATCTGTCCGTCCATCCCTCCGTCCACCTGTCCATCCATCCCTTCACCATGTCCTTGCTGAGCATGCCAGGCACAGTTCTGAGCTTGAGATTCCGGTGATGAACAAAGACGGGCGCGGCCTCCGGCCCTCTGGCTCCAGCAACCTCACCGCACAGTAAGACCCAAGAAACTCACGCTATCAAGTATAAGGACGGGATGTTCTGGAGGTGCCCGGCCTGGCCCACCTGCAGACACTGGCGCTCCCGCGGGTGAGCGGGTGCGCTGCATGGAACACTCCTCCCCTGGGCCTTCTCGCCCCTGAGGCTCTCACACTTGGCAGCCCATGAGGGTCACTGAGGAGCCACTCGTCATTCGCATTTGTGTTGGGCACCTGCTCCCAACGCCAGGCCCGGGGGAGCGGTGAGCAGACCCCATAGCCCACTGCCCACCTCACTTCCGGCCTCACCCCCTCCTCTCCTTGCCTCCCCTGCTCCATGGGAGCCTCTCAGCGGGCACAGACCTCTGCCAACTCCCTGCGGCGCCCCTGGAGCCAGGCACCTTAGTGAGAGTTCAGAAGGAACCAGGGAGGCCTCCTGAACCAGCCCCCTCCCCGGAGTCATTTTGCGGTGTCTGGGGACATTGCTGGTTGTCACAACTGGGGAGATGCTGTGCCTCTGAGGGTAGAGACCAAAGACCCTGCTCACCCTCCTGCGATGCCCAACCACGGGGAGCAGTTGGCTTCAGTGCCAACAGTGCCAACCCCGGAGGCCGTGCCCAGAGCCCCGGGCGTCTGCTCAGCCCACACTCTCCTGAAGGTTAAGGGCAGGGAGCTGCCTTCTCTTCCAGAGTAGCCACCTGTTGTTTTCCAGTTCTGACGGGGCAGAGTCCTGACTTGCAGGGAGCACCAGGTGGGTGCCAAGGCGCTGATCCTTCCACGCTGCTGGCACGGCGTGCACCCAGGGAGCCCAGGCTTCGTCTGGAGCTCAGCGTCCCGGGCACGGGCTCGCGCAGTCTGGGAGCCCGTCCTGCCTGGGGTTACTCTTAAATTTCCCTGCTCGGCTCCGTGAGTGCCCGCCTGTGCAGGTGCGGAGAGGGCAGCGGCGCCTCGCTCCCTCGGTGGCCACGGTCTGGTTGGGGTTCCCTCCCCGTGCGTGTGCGCATGGCAACGTGAGCACCGCCGCGGGGTGTCCAAGGAGGCGACTGGACTGTGGGAGGGTTGTGAGGACTGTGGAGCGACTGTGACCCATTCGGGAGCGGAAGCGTGAGCGGGTCCCCGGAAGAGCCCGCGGGGCGGAGGAGGCGCCTGAGCTGAGGGGTCCCGGCCAGCAGTAGAATTCAGGCGCCCACAGATCCCAGAAGACTGAGGGGCTGGGCAGAGGCCTGGACAGCGCGACTATGGGCGTTTTAAGGGCTTTGATCTTTCCCCAGGAGTTTGCTACTTATCCTAAGAGCAGCCGGCATGTGCCAGGATTTCAGAGCAGAGGGCCAAGCTGCCTGTGTCAGGTGTGAGAAATCCTGCAGCCTCAGAGCCAGGGAGCGGGAGGGAAGGCTCGAGCCCTCAACACCTAGGCATCTTCCCTGGACAAAGGGGCCACGAAGGGAGATGACCCGGTGCAGGGTTCAAGGTCACTTCCAAGGTGACAGCCACCTGTGGGGACAGGACTGCGGTTTTCCCAGCTCAGTGGTTCCGGCGCCTGCCTCGCAAGCGCAAAGTCCTGAGTTCGACCCCGGAAACCACTTACAATGCTGGGCATGGTGACTCACGCCCACCAGCCATCAATACCACATACCACAGTGCAGGGCGTGGTGGCTCACGCCTGTCATCCCAGCACTCGGGAGGCAGAGGCAGGAAGATTGCTGAGTTCGAGGCTTGTCTGGGCTCCATAGTGAGCTCAGGGCCAGCCTGGACTACAAAGCGAGACCCTGTCTCAAAAAAAAAAAAAAATGGACGTCATCTTGTAAATACCAGGAAAGACGTCCACGGAAGTCCATCAAGCCGTACTGGACTCTTTCCTCCGACTCTTCGGGTGACACGCGCCAAGCTTGTCACCTCGGGGTCTTGGTTTATCCATTTCACACGTGCCAGGGCGCCGCGCTCTCTGTAAACATGCACCGGGCCCGTGAGGCATAGACTCGTTTCCCCTCCCCCACCTTCGGGCTGGTGCCCCCGGCCCCGCCTCCTCCCCTCGCGGGCTGCCGAGCTGAGTCCCCACCGAGGATGCACTCAGCAACCCCTGCAGCTGTTGTGCTGCACATTTGGCTCCAATTCCCCACATTCTCACCTATACTTCACTGTCCTGTTGAGATACAATCAGGCAGATGTAAACTGAGAGCTCAGAGACCCCGGGAAAACAAAACACGGAAGCCTGGAGAGGCTGGCGGGGACCTGCGAGTCCCCGGCGTGGGCATTTACCCAAGGCCGAGGCCTGGCTGCGCCTCTCTGCGCCGGGGAGAGAGGGGCCAACAGCGGACGGCCCGAGTTAGGGACGCGGAGGGGCGGCCCTTCTGAACTCGGAGCCCGAGTCCCAGCGCGGGGTCCCCTGAGGAGATGGGGTTCCAGAGGCTGGAGACATCTTTGAAGAACCAGGGGAAGAGTGGTGCGAACCCCGGCAGAGGTCACCTCCCAGCAGGACCCACGCGCTCCGGTGCAGGCCCTGTGCTGGCTCCCCCTGGACTCCAAACAAAACCCCAGATTTACATTCCTGAGTGAAGTCTCGTCATGATGAAATGTCAGGACGGGACGAAGGGTCCACAGGGCGCCAGGTCAGTCAGTGACGTTCCTCGGGCTCTCGAGTCTACGCGCTGCTCCTGGCTGTAGACACGTTTGTTACTGAATTACCATATGATGGGACGGGCATAGCAAATCCTGCTTCGCTCCGCTGTCATGACAACCCTTCCAAGAGGGGAAACCGAGGCACAGGAAGTAAAGCTGTTCCTTGACCTTCATGTACAATCCCTTGACAACTCTCCAAGCCTCAGCTTACTTAGCTGTAACATGACAAACAGGGGGGTCTTCTGGGGGTGACAGGACTAGGGTAAACCCAGCCCCGTGCCTTTAGCAGCGATCACCACCATGGGCTGAATTGTGTCCCTGGCACCCCAAGTTCACTAGCCGAAGCCCTAATCCTCAGCTCCTCACAGCGCGATGCGACTGGGAGATAAGGCTGGTGCAGACCCTGTTGGTTAGACAGAGGTCGGGCTCCTTCTCCAGCGCTTCTGCGGTCCTTACAGTGGGCGGTTTGGATCCGGGGGAAGGCTGGGGTCCTGCTGCTGGGCCCAGGGAGCTGGGGCCGCTGAGAGCCCATCAGACCCTTTCTTGGAGCTTTGGACAGCAGGCGGGCTGCCCTCCGGGATGGCAGAAGGGGCGCTGCCATTGTTCAAGACACTCAGCTCGTGGCCGCCCACCCAGCTTCCCACACAGCGGCATTCTGTCCCACCCACCGTCAGTCAGTCCCTCAGTTGTCGCTCCCTCCCTGGCTGCTGCTCTGTGACTCTGCACTTCCGGTGCGGGAGCCTGGTTTTCTAGTCAGTTCTGGAGGCTGGCAGAGGGCCTGCTCTCTACACTACAGTAACAACCTGCATCCACGTGATGGCATCAGTGGCGCCGGGAGCTGAGCAGAAAGCAACTCTGGGCCGGGGTGTCTAGGGCCTGGCGTGGCCACTGAGAGGGAAACACCGGCCTTGGCCTTCTGCATTCCAAGAGGCGCCTTGTGACCCTGCAGTTCTCAGAGCGTCAGGGGACGGCTCCCCTCCTTCCCAGGGCACATCCAACAGTGCCCAGACATTCTGCCTGTCACGACGGGGGTCTGCTCTTCGCCTCTGGTGGGCAGGGGCCAGAGATGTTGCTGAGCGTCCTGTGGCACGGTGCTCAGGATGGACAAGAGTCAGGATTCAGCACCCGGGACGCCACAGCCCAAAGGCCCGCTGCGGACAAAGGCCGGCAAGCACCACACTGTGCAGCGTCTGCCCGGAGGACCCCGAGCTATGGTCCCCGGAGCCTCAGACACTGGTCTGTACACTGGGCTGCTCTTGAGCTGCCTGAGAGACCACCAGGGTCGCCCACGGTCCTGGGCATCCGTGTGTGCGTGCGTGCATGGCGTCCCAGAAACTCTTTCTCTCTCTCCTGCTTTATGAGGCAGCACCACAGAGGAGACTGTCTTTGAGCATCTGCTTCCCCCAGGAGAGTGTTTTAAATTAAGATCAAGCTTGTCCCACAAATAACCATTCGAGTCATAAATACTGCATTTCCTTGATCTTAAGGGGTCATTATCTGTAACCCAGACTTCTGTTCAGTCATAGCTTCTTGAGGGTGTCAGGCGGACATCCATGCATGAACAGTACGTGCAGATTCCGAGGCAAACCTTGTTTCTGTCCCACACTGCACTTGGAGTTCCTCCTTACGCTCGGAGCTGGTGTCGGAGGCCCTGAATTTTGAGGAAATGCAACCCGGGCTCCCGCAACCTGGAGAAGCTTTGTTTATTCCCAGCAGAACGCTCCAAACAGTAAAGACGATTATTCAACGGCCAAGTGGAGAAGCTCTGCACGACCTTGTGTGGCACCTCTACACCCCCCAAGTGCCAGGCACGCATGGCCGCTCTGTCTCCCCCAACTCTTTTGTCTTTTGCCTTCTCCCTGTGCCCTGGCGACCTCCTGCTGATTTGCCGTGGGTCACAGGCTCGGGTCTGTCCAGGCAGAGCCATTCGGCAGGAGGAGCAGCTGCTGGGCCTGCTTGGCCCTGAGACGCTGGGGAGGAGCAGGTGCCAGCAGGCAGAGTCCCCACACAGGGCCGGGCAGCTGAGGTTTGCCCTCCTGAGAGCCTCGGGGCTCAGCCCTCCCATCGGTGCTGCTGCCCTCCAGACGACTTCATGGGAGAACAGGAGACGCTGAAGACACGCACATTTTGGAATTTTTGTCTGTGGCATGAGCATTAAGAAAGCAGGAAGCATGGGCCGGAGATTTAGCTCAGTGGTTCCGGCACCTGCCTTGCAAGCGCAAAGTCCTGAGTTCGATCCTGGTAAGCACATACAACAATGCTGGGGGTGGTAACTCACACCCACCAGCCATCAATACCACATACCACAGTGCGAGGCATGGTGGCTCACGCCTGTCATCCCAGCACTTGGGAGGCAGAGACAGGAGGATTGCTGAGTTCCAGGCTTGCCTGGGCACCATAGTGAGCTCAGGGCCAGCCTGAACTACAAAGCGAAACCCTGTCTCAAAAAAGAAAAAAAGAAAGAAAAAGAAAAAAAGAAAGTAGGAAGCAGAGATTGGAACCTAAGAATTTTTTGGAAGTTAGAAAAAAAAATCAGCATTAAAAAAAATTGTAGTTGGGCCGGAGGGTTAGCTCAGTGGTTCCGGCGCCTGCCTCGCAAGCGCAAGGACCTGAGTTTGATCCCCGGTAACCACATATAATGCTGGGCGTGGAGACTCACGCCCATCAGCAATCAACACCGCACACCACAATGCTGGGCGTGGTGGCTCACGCCTGTAATCCCAGCACTCGGGAGGCAGAAATAGGAGGATTGCTGAGTTCGCGGCGGCTTGCCTGGGCACCATAGTGAGCTCAGGGCCAGCCTGAACTACAAAGCGAGACTCTGTCTCCAAAAAGCAAAAAAAAAAAAAAAAAAAAAAAATTATAGTTACCTGGATATGAGGATACACACCTGTGATCCTAGCACTCTGGGAGGCTGAGGCGGGAGTACTGCAAGTTCCTCTGTGGCCTAGACCTTCAGTGACTTAGTGAAACCCTGTTTCAAAATTAAAAATGAAAATGAAAAGGGACTGGAGATATAGCCCAATGCAAATGCCCTGTATTAAAACCTCAGAACCACACATACGATATTGTAATTCATACCTCTGCGAAGAGAGACTTGGGATTTGCTGTAATTTAGGAGCCTTCTCTCAGAATAACAGCTAAGAGCAATTTCTGGACAAACAGGCAGCCAGAGGTGTCCTCTGCGGAGGGACTGGTCCTCTGCTGTCTGGGGCAAGTGGCTGATACATGCTGTTAGTCTCTCACATTACAATTTTTTTTCTGTGATATTTGAAATTGGCTTTAAAAAATGGGCCAAGGTCTTCCCTGTTTAAAACCTTCATAATGTCCTATTGCTCTTTGGAGATAGGCTTAAAATCCTTCCAGAGTCACCCAGGTTCTGCCTAACCTCCAGCCCCGCCTGGGCCAGAGGCCTTGCTCTGTCTGTCCGCAGCTCTGCCACCAGGCCAGACTCGTCCTGGACCTGGTCTGCTTCCAACAGCCTGGGTCTTTGCACCCACAGGTCCCTCTCCTGGGGTTCTCTTTCTTCATCCTGTCCTGTCACATCTCCTTCCACTGGGCTTGAACCGTCAACACACTGGCAGGGTCTGATCCCTGGAAGAGACCTGTCTGGCCGACTAGGATGGGGCGGCCAAGCCCCTCTGAGGGGGAGACTTACCCAGACTTCCTAGGGCACCTTCTGCCTGGAGAGGAAGGTGCAGCCCCACCGGGGAGCTGGGTGTCTGATGAAACATCGTTGGCTTGCAGGGACCATAGTCTCTCTACCAAAACCACACAAAGCCCTGAATCTTCTCGGAGAGCACGAGGGTGCTGATAGCATCAGCGGGGTCCCCTCCCTGCCTCCCTGGAGCCAGACTGTGGCCGGGAAGTGGACCACAGTCTCTGGTTGGGCACCCCCATCCCTCACCTCCGTAGCCTCTTGCAGGGCTGCAACATGGCATTTGCTGCTAGGCTACTTGGGTAATACCGTCTCTCCCAGCAGTCTGTGCGATTTCTGCTCCTCCTGCCGTACCTGCACGTGATAGCCGATCAATGAATGCTCAGCAAACGCACAGCGCACAGTCGGGATTCAGCTTCTCTGTAGAGAAGTAGGACACAGAATCGTGTCTGGTTGTGGGGGGAGCACATAGCAAGGGGAAGGCAGAGAGCCAGCCACCCCCCTAAAACCCACCAGATTTGATGAAAATCCATAAAGCTGTCATAGAATAACAGACAGAAAATTTGGGTGGACAGCTGGCTGAGTTGGATGGATTATATAAAAGAAGGTTAAATTGGGAGACGTAGAAAAATAGAGGCTGTGCATTGAGGGAGAAGCAGATATAGAAATATACAAGATCCCTTTTTCAGCATGCATAATCCATTAGGGCCCAAATAATAATGTAGCTGCATATGGTGCCACACAGATTTGTTCCTAGAGAAGGTCATCTGAAGAGTTATTTTGCAGAAAATTGCTAATCCCATTGTGATTTCCTGGTTAAAGAAAAGGTTAGACAAATACACATAGAAATGGTCCCTTTCACTGAGGGGCGGCTCCAACAGGCTTGCTTTTCCTCTTTCCTTGCTCTAATGATTCCAGAAAATTCCACCTTGGTTTAGTTCGGAAACAAAGTCTATAGCCCTTTCTTTACTTGGCCTCTGTACCCATGGGGTTGGCGCCACCTGTACCCATCCAGGGTGGCATCTCCTCTCAGGCGGGGGCCTGAGATGCCTCCCAGGCCTTCACCTTCCCTGGCCTTGCCATGGTTTGCCATCTTGAGGTAGAACCTGCAACTGGACGTCCACATCTGCTCTTTGTGAGGTGAGTGTCAAGCACACCTCACCCCCTTCTTAGCGCCTGATTTTGACAGCAACTCAAGATATTAGATCCAGTTAAAGTTCCTCGTGCATGAGGGGTGTGGGCCGAGGCCGGCGGTACCTTCCCTTCCATTGCATGTTGGGAAGGAAGTCCTGCCATGATGTAAACCAGTACTGCAGTTCCAGGGACATGGCTTGACTCTGGGTTTGAGCCACATCCAAAGCCAATGGGTGAACTTATGCTTTGTTTTCAAACCAATTTAGAGCGCTTCGTTTTCGTTTTCTCTGACTTGCCATCCGTAGTTGACACCATTGGTTGTCTAGTGAAACAGTCAGGCCCTCCTTCCCAGCTGAATGCCCATTCACTTCCGGTAGGCACCCGAGTACGGGGGGTCCTTGTCCACAGAAGCCAACTGGGCAGTCACAGTACACTGAGTGCTCGGTCTGGGCCAGTGTGAGGTAAGGAGGCTGCCCGGTAACGTTCCTTTGGTCTGGAGGAGAGACGCAGGAGGTGCCAGCCCCCCAGGGCCGCTGTGAGTGACAGTGTTGAGATCACAGCCTGACGGGCATAAATAACACCAGGTGTGGTGACTCACGCCCACCAGCAATCAGTACCACACACGCCTGATGGGGGATCACGCCTGTAGTCCCAGAACTCGGGAGACAGAGGCAGGAGGATTGCTGAGTTCGAAGCTTGGGTGACACAGTGAGCTCAGGGTCAGGCTGAACTACAAAGCAAGACCTTGTCTCAGTAAAAAGAAAGAGAGAGAGAGAGAGGGAGAGAGAAACTTCATTTTCCTGCTTACTGTGTTATGAGCACCCTCCCCTTGGCTGGTACTTTTTTTTCTTTTCTTTTCTTTTTTTAGTTGTTTTTCGTCGTTATTGTTTGTTTTTGGTTTTGAGACAGGGTCTTGCTTTACAGTTCAGGTTAGCCTCACATTTTCTGTATTCCTCCTGCCTCTGCCTCCCGAGTGCTGGGATGACAGGTGTGGGCCGCCACGCCCGGCGCTGTGGTACACCGTGGTGTGTGGTACCAGGGATCAAACTGGAGACCTTGCCCTTGCCAGGCAGACGCCCGAGCCACTGAGCTGAGTCCCCGGCCTGAGCCTGTACTTTCCTGAAGAGCAGCGGGCGCCACCTGTGGAACCAGGCGGGGTCTGTCACCCAGCAAGACGTGGGGGAGATACGGGACTCGACTTCCCCACATGTCTGCACGATGTGTGCAGCACTGTCAGGAGGGACACCGTGGAGCGGCACAGTGATGTCAGCTCAGGGCTACATATTGTGCCCCAAATTGTCACGCGCTGTCCCCCAAATTGCCTCCTGAGACCATGGTGATCAGGCATTTGGCTTTTTTTTTTTTTTTGAGACAGGGTCTCGCTTTGTAGTTCAGGCTGGCCCTGAGCTCACTATGTAGCCCAGGCAAGCCTCGAACTCAGCAGTCCTCCTGTCTCTGCCTCCCGAGTGCTGGGATGACAGGCGTGAGCCACCACGCCCAGCACGGCTTTTGTTTGTTTTCGCATAAACAGTGTTATTATTTTACCAGTGCCCGAAACGGATCTACGCTGGTGTCTGGCTGGTCTCCCTGGCGGCTCGTTGGGTGCCGGTTTCTGCTGCCGCCGGAAGCCTGGATTCAGCAACAGGTCAGGCCAGCTGGGCTCAGCCGGGCTTTGCCTGACACGGGTTGTCAACATCTCATCAGAATCTGGCAAAAAGGAAAAACAAGCCCTTTTTCTTCATTCCTCCTAGGCTCGCTTCTGTTCCAACTGCTGGGGCCAGCACTCGACACCAGTGCCTGTGCGTGTCTCGTTGGGGTTCTGACCTGTGTTCACCTTGGGAGATCAGCGCAGCTCACTACCCGAGAGGGGAGAAAGACTCCAAACACCTTCTTTAGGACACTTCTTGAAGCAAATTCCTCCGAATGATGCTTAGAGATTATATAAAGATTTTTTTTGAAAAGTATATATAAAAATTTTCCATTTAATTCGGTGGCATTAATTAAGTTTGCAGTATTGTGCAACCGTGACCACTGTCTATTTCCAGAACCATTTCATCATCGCAAGTGGAAACTCTGCTCTGGTTAAGCAACAGTTTCCCACCCTCCCCTCCCCCAGTCCCGGGAGCCACAGTTGCCTCCGTCTCTGTGAATTTGCCTATTCTAGCTAGTTCATATCAGTGGGATCGTAAAATACCTATTCTTCTGCTTATGGTTTATTCCACTTAGCATACGAAACCTTTGGTTTAAGGTTCACTTAGCATGTATTCCAACTTCACTCATTTTTATGGCTGAATAATATTCCACCATGTAGATAAACTGTATTTCATTTATCTGTTCATCTGCTGATAGACAATTAGGTTATTTTATTTGACTGTTGTGAATAATGTCTCATTAAACACTGGAGCACAGATATCTATTTGAGTCTGCGTCTTCACTTTTTTTTTTTTTTTTGGAAATATGTTTCCTGTTTAACTTCTTAAGGGATTCAGAAGCTATTTTTCACTGAGGCATTGCGTTCCCATATCAGCAGCCTGGCAGGGGTCCAAATTCTCCACATCGTCCCAGCATCTGTTAGTTTTCATTCTTCAAAATTATAGCCCTTCCGCTGGGTGTGCAGGACATCACACTGTCATCTGGATAATCTTTCCACTGCTTGGCTCCATCCTCCTGCAGCCTCAGAGAGGGCTAGTATCATACCTCGTCTCTCCACGAGGATAAAGTTGCAGAACAAGGAGCGGCCCCGGAACTAGGGCTTCTGGGAGCTGCCCACCCTGACCCCGCCTCCCTCCAGACCCCAAGGGCTGACGGAACCCCTTTCGCCTCGGCTCTGGGGAGAAGTCGCCGCTGGAATGCCTAGCTCGTCCTCCGTCCCTGTTACACTCGGCTCGTTCCCGAGTGTGTCACTCTCTCGTCACACTCTTAGCTCCCCGTACTTGTCACACCTGTTCTTCACACCTGTCTGTGTCGGGTTTGTGCTCATCACGTGTGTATGTTACACCCGTGTGTTGCACGACCCCCTTCTCATTAGCCCTGCGCTAGTCAGGCCTGCCCCTGTCTGTTCCGCTGGACCCAGAGGCCCCGACCGCTGGGCTGGGGGTGACGCTGGGAGACGCGGATTGGGACCCCCTTCCCGCCCGACTTCTTCCTCTCTCTGGTGCTGGTCGGCACCCGGCCCGGCCCCCAGGCCCTGGGGAGAGGACCTGGGCACTGGCCCAGGAGTGTGCGCGTGCAGCGTGGAGGTGACGCCCCAGCCCTCCTGCGGGGCTTGAGCCGGGCAGCGTGTCCTCGGGGCACACGCTTTTTGTGACATCTGCACAAGTTTGGGGATTCGCTCCATCGCCCTGTTCCCTGCCAGGGCCCCCGGGTGTGCTAGGGCGTGGAGGGCAGTAGTCTCGCGGGGGGTCACGAGCTGGGGTTCCGCGAGCTCAGTCTCCGACCTGGGGGACCAGGACATGGGGAGACAGGGAGGACACAGGGCTCGTGAGGTAAGGGGCGAGTGCGGGTCGGCAGTGTGGCTGTCTTGCAGCTCACCTGGCGCCTTGCCCGCCCGCCATCCAGCCCATGGCTCCTCCCTCCCTCCCGTCACCTGTCCTTCTTTGTGGTACGTGGAGAACCATCATCACCAAAGTGCAATTTCTACCGACCTCTTTTGATACTTTTATTTCCTTTTGAGTCCACCTTTATTATAAGAACCAGAACATCATAAAGGCAAAGAGAGAAGAGGGAATTTTGAAAGGCCACTTCACCTCCTGTTAACGGTCACATTTCACACATAGGTAATTGCAACCGCTTCCAAATAAGAAAATTACTTAGCCCTCTCTGAGAAATCCTAGGAATCTTAATACCCCCCTCTCAGCAGGCAGGTCGAGGTTTAAAAAAAAATCAGTAGGGATTTAAACTTTGATGTGGAGTTTGAGTTTGACTTGAAACATTTAATTTATTTAAAAATAGAAATGTAAATGCAATCTGTATGTTTTCCTCACTGCTGTCAGGAGCTTTCTCTGGCTCCGACTGACTCATTAACGAATTAACATGTTGTGATTCTGCTTGCAAGATAATTGTTACAGCCACAGTCCTCGGGCTCTAGAGTCGAGCCTCCCAAACTCTTTTATAGAGTACAAATTAGATGCTTTTCATATATACTATCTAATTTTAATTAAAATTTGCCCTCGAGCTATCCTTAACAGCTTTGAAGTTACCAGAGTTTTGTCATCCTGGGGTGGTGAACAGTTTGCAATTGAGCATGTCAAAATCTGTACCCATGGAAACCACTTTCTGACTGCTTCTTTCTAGGACAGCTCGGATCTTCCAGAGTCTGCCTTCGATTTGGCTGGAGAGTGCTTAGCTGTGGAGAAGGTGCGTTTGGCCCTTGCTCAGGCAAAGTCGAGATGTTGAGGTTATAACTCAGAGACTCGGAGATCTTTGCCGAGATTTCTGATGAAGGAGCAAGTCTCACCCCTCTGAACGCCTAATTTTCCTTCACCTGTACAATAAGGCTCATTGCATCCTGCGTCCTGAAGATGAGGCCAAGTCACCGGAGATCCCGTATTTCTGAAGACTAGAACATTGTACCTGAGTTTAGCACTTGGCCAAAGCATGCTGGGAAGTTGTTGTCCTCTTTGCTTTCTCTTGTCTCCAGCTCATATGTGCTGGATGTTATAAAAACAAAAATAGACTCTTGAGTTCCCGAAGTACTCAGAGTGCAGAAAAGTTGGGGCAGACATTAGTGTTTTCCCCCAAGATTTCATTGGGGACGTTTCGGAGGCTGCTGAGGTCTTACTCCGTACCTACGCTTCCCCAGGAGAGGATATAATCGGGGACAGTCATCCCTGACCAGTGTCTGCCAGGACCCTTGGTATACTTGTTGCCAGAGAAGACAAACGAAGTGAAGGTAGTACCAGCCAGCTGGGCCAGAGGTGCTGCCTACACTTTGGACCAGGACTTGGGACTTTCCTGGGGCTTTCATACACATTGGCAATAATCAGAACCTGAAAACAGTGATACCACTGTCTTTTGAGCCCACATAGTATGTAACTCTGAGCCCACAGCACGCACATGGGCAGAGTGGGAATGAGGTTCCAGAGAACTCACGGGTGCGCTGCTCACAGGGTCGACCGTGGTGCTTCCTCCTACCTCCCAGAGGAGATGTGGGGCATGTTCGTCCACTAAAGAGCTCACACAGTCCCCACAAGTCTCCCTTGCCCTGCCAGTAAATTCTCAGTCCTTGTGGGAACAGTTTGCTTCTGTTGCTTGCCCCCGCAGAGGCTGACAGTTACACAAGTACGAAGCGTCCCACAGTCTGGTCCCAGGCACAGTCCGGCCATGCCAGACTGCATCCGTCAACGTGAACATCAAAGCTGAGGGGCTCAGCGAGGGCGAGGGAAGCCCACTCTGTCCCCAGCCAGGGCCCTCGGCTTTGTGTTGGTGGTGTTGCAGATGTGTCCTCTGGGTACCCCTCTTTTGTTGCCCATGCTGCCCTGGAGTCAGTGAGGGGCATTTTCAACCCCGCAGTTGGCACACAAGCCCTGAATTCTTCACCTGCATCAGCGCCTCTTTATGTACAACCATTTCCTGGCCATGACGTGGCTGCTGGGGTCTCTGAGTCTCCTTTTCGGTGACCTGCGTTTGTGCCCTCCCTGTGGTATATGGGGCAGACCGGGTTTAAACAAGCATGGGGCCCCCAGGGCAGCCCTCCCTACAGCCAGAGCAGCCCCCTGCCCAGCACTCAGCGCACAGTGGGAGCTTGGAAAGGCCTGCTAGGGAGTCACAGTTTCCTTAGCACTTAGCTAACAGGGAAATTTATTTAGATTAGGGACCTGCAAATGCCAGCACCCTGTGCTATGAGTAGTTTTATTGGAACCTAGACCTGTCCATTCATGTTTATGTTGTCTGTGGCCAACTTTGTCCTATGAAGGACTCATGGGCCCAGTGAACTGAGGCTCTAAGGCCCACAAGTTGAAACTATCCTCGGTCTGATCCTCTACAGAGAAAAAACTTCTAATGAGGAAGAGTGAAAATAATTCTCTCTCTCTTAACCCAGCAGGTGTCTGAATTTCTAGAAGAGAATTGGACACTAGGAAGTTTCCCTAGTAGACCTCAGAAGGACCCAACGTGGTGTCAGACAGGGACGAGACGGTTAAGGAGCTGCTGAAATGTAGCTGTTTTAGGAGCAAAGGGTGAGCCATGAGCTAGGAGAGACTGGAACACGCAGAGAGGGCAAAGAAGCTTCCAGCAGCAAATGTGACTTAAGTCACCTGGCTTGTGCCCAGGTGGCACTTCCATGTTCTCCCAAGTCTTCAGCTGAGGGCTCAACATAGGGTTCTCAAGTGGAGCTTGTTTTTTTTGGAGACAGGGTCTCGCTTTGTAGTGCAGGCTGGCCCTGAGCTCACTATGGAGCCCGGGCAAACCTCGATCTCAGCAATCCTCCTGCCTCTGCCTCCCGAGTGCTTGCATGAGCCACCATGCCTGGGAAGCTTGGTTTGTTTGTTTTTTTTTTTTTTAGACAGGGTCTCACTTTTGTAGTTCAGGCTGGCTCTGAGCTCACTATGTAGCCCAGGCAAGCCTTGAGCTCAGCAACCCTCCTGTCTCTGCCTCCTGAGTGCTGGGATTACAGGTGTGAGCCACCACGCCCGGCACTGTGGTATGTGGTATTGATTGCTGCTGGGCGTGAGTCTCCACGCCCAGCATTATATGTGGTTACTGGGATCAAACTCAGGACCTTGAGCTTGTGAGGCAGGCGCCGGAACCACTGAGCTAAATCTCCAGCCCGGAAGCTTGGTTTTTTAACAGGGAGTCAATGCAAAGGTGCAGGGGCTCTGTAGCTGGATGGTTCTGGTCACAGCCCAGCAGTGTGGGCAGCTGCATAAATCCCCAAGAGAGAAGGCTGGGCAGCCAGAGGCACTGCCTCCCCCAGAGTGCCAGGGCCACAGGTGTCCCCTCTCCAAAGCCAGTGGAGGGCCTCTAGGAGACAGGGCCGTGACTCCCTGAACCCCCGGAGACACCTCCTCCCTCCTGTGCATGTCCCTCCCCAGATCTCCCCGTCAGGCATCTTCCGAGGTCCCCTGCTCCAACCTTCCCTGTGTGTCCGCTCGGCATCAAGGCCCCGACCTCCCTCCCGGCCTCAGCCACCCAGCTGTGGTGACGTCCACAGCCGACTTTACAGTGGGGCTCTCTGAGTCATCGGCTCCCTGGCCTGACTTCCTGGAGCAGCAGCAACTGCAGACAGGACGGCGGCAGATTCCACAGACTCCATGGCAGAGCGAGGGTGCAGGTGGGGAGGGAACAGATGGGCGGCTTGCACTAAGTGGACGCAAGTCCCACAGGCCAAGCGCTGCCCGGATACAGGCTGCTCCACAGCCCTCCGTGCACCCCGCTGTGCTCACCTACAGCCCTGCGTGGGGTTGAGAGAGACCCTGCCCCCGGCCAGCACTGTCCCCAGCCCGGCCACACGTGCCGAGGCACAGGGCCTCAGCTGGCTCCGTGGTCCTCGTACACAGGGACGCAGCATTTACTGAATGAATGAATGAATGAATGAATGAATGAATGGATGAATGAATGAATGAATGAATGAATGCGTGAATGAATGAATGAGTGTGGAGCCATCTGGAAGGAGGGTGCTGCCGGCTCAGGGTGTCCTGACTCCTCCGCTCTCCCCGCCACGCCGAGACCAGATCTGTGGTATTTGTTTATGGTCTTGAAGGTTGTTTTTGAGGTTTGGCATAAGGAAAATGTAATCCGCATGTTTCTGACTCATTTCTACTTTTCTCCCCACACCGCGCTTCTTGGGGATCCGTTTCATGTCCTGTCTGAGACGCCGATTAAAAACAGCCTCCTCGAGGTTGTTTTGTCTTCTGAGGATCCGGAAGTTTGTCTTTACCAAGCACGAGTGTGACACACTGCGGGCGGCTCCAGGAGGTGGCGGGCCAAGGTGCCAGGGCCTCCCTGACTGCTGTCCGGGTGACCCCCGGCTCCTTTCCTCCCGCTGGCTGGGGAGGGAGGAGCCGGGAGGCCCCAGCGGAGAGGAGCCGCGGAGGCACCTGACATGAAAGGGGCTGGGTGGGGCCGTCAGGCGTGTCAATCAGATAAATATTTCATAATGAGCGCTTAAGGGGGGGCGGGGAGGTCGGCTGCCCCCAGCACCCCCTCCGCTTTCATGTTCCCTACTCCGTAATTAGAGGTGCGGACGTTTGAATGTTGAATGACACCGTTTTTAAAGGGCGCGGCCGGCATAGGCCTGTCGGCCCCGTGGAGCCCGGCGTGAGCCGGTAATTAAGCCTCTCTCCTTCTCCTCCGGGACACAGAGGCAGGGGCGCGGGAGGGCGCACTCAGAGCGTTCCCGGTGTCTTCTGGGGCAGCTGGGGTGGGGGCCCCTGCTCTGCTGTGCAGGGAGAAGATGTGTCCACGGCCAGGTCTCCTGAAGAAGCCCGCCCGAGGCACACGGAACCAGACTGTGCCGCATGGCAGAGCTGGAAGACACCAGTCATAATCCCTGACATGCATCCCGGGCTTACATGAATCTGGTAAATGATAGGCTCTAAGCCGAAGGATCTTCAGGATAAAAACTAAGCTTGTGCTCTGAACGTGTTTTCTCCCATCATCTGCAGAAACCTTAGGAATTTTACGGTTGAGAAGACCGAGGCAGATTGCTGGTGTGAAAGGGGCCTTCAAGGGAGAAGATGGAAAATCCAGTTTTTCTTTCCCAGTCACCCAGCCCGTTCCCGGGCTAGAATTCCATCCCACTGACACCCAAAACAAAGCAGGACAAAAAAGTGGCTTAACACAGAACGGCCACTGCTGGGCTCCCCCGGCACAAGCATTTGTGGGGGAGGGGGCTGCTCTGGGCAGTCACGGTCTCGGGAGGCACAGGAAGGACCAGACCAGAAGAGGACATTTCTTCACGTCAGCCGCTTCACTCTCATAACCTTGTTCTCCTCTTGTATTGGCAAAGACGCAGTGAGTTGCAGGTTTTCTGTGGCACAGACTTGTGTTCAGACTTCTGCACGGTGATGGTTCTCCGCTGACAGAGGGGGCAGCTTTGCTCCCAAGAGGACATCTGCCACGGCCAGGTGACACTTTTATCTCACAGCCTGGGGCCAGGGGTGCCCCCGGCATCTTGTGGGCAGCACTCCAGGACGCCGCCCACCGTCCTTCCGTGCCCAGCACGGCCCCGCAGAGAGGTACTCAGCCCGATGTCCGCGGTGCTGACGCGGGACAGTGCCGTGCACTTTAGAAATGCAGAAAGAGGGTTGCTTTTCTGCCCTGCCTGCCTGGAGAGACAAGGAGTCTGGTCAGAGGAAAGAGAGCGCGTGCTGCTCCCCGCACCCCCTTGAGGCAGAGGGGACCTTTGCCCTCAGAAACCCCCGGCCTTCACTTCCTGTGGGGCCCAGGGCTTCCTAGTCATCTGGGAAGACGCCCCGCAGCCCAGCACCCTAAACCTGGAGCAAGAGCTTTCTAGTCCATTTTCTTTCTAGTGGCCCCTTCTCTTCCTCCTTTAGGCTCCTGTGCTCTCCCTGGTCCTGTGGCCCTTTGCCTCAGTTTCCCCAACAGGGCTCAGGGCTGTCCCTGGCTGTGCCAAGTCACTCAGTCTGCAGAGCAGGGTGCTGTGAATTAACGCCCCCGACAGGGGGATCAAGCAGATCTGTGAACCGCGGTTGTGATGGGAGCTAATTAGCATTTCATAACATTCGGCAGGGGAGGAAAAAGCAATGACATTTTAGAGCAAATAAAAGCCATTTGTAAATTTAAGATTTTTCTGACGACTTAATGTCTTTAACCATTACTTCCCCTCTTCTGTAATTTATTCCTTCAACAACTGGCTGTCAAGTTCAACTCTGAGCAGGAGGCTTTGCTCCCTGGGAATTTGCTGGTTAAAAGAGACAGTTAGACTCAGACTCTGCTCCTCCCGGAGCTCGAGGCTAAGACCAGAGGTCAGGAACCTGGGGCCTTCAGCCGAGTCTGGCCCATTCCCTACTTGGGACAATCCAGCAGCTAAGAGAACAATCCAGTTTTAAATGGCGGGGGGTGGGGGGGTCTCAGCGTGTCAAGAGGAGAGCAATAATTTATGACACATGGGAATTGTACCAAAGTCAGACTTCAGCATCCCTAAGTAAAGTTCTGCTGCCACAGAGCCCGGCTGGGTTGTGTTTTTCCTGGGGCTGCTTTTGTGCCCCGATGACGATCGCCACACAGCCTCCTACGCGGAAGGCAGTTCCCGTCTGGATCCCTATGTGAAAAGACAGTCCGTGGATCTCTGATTCTTCAGGATAAACACTCAACAAACCTGGCAACTAGAACTTTGAGAGACAAGCGTTGTGCTAGACAGGGGCGCGTTGGAGCCTAGAGGGGGGACATCGCAGCGAGCGGGGGGCCAGCACGGAAGGCTTCCCGGGGGACAGTGGGACGTGGAGCCGTGAAAGATGAATTCGGGGCCCGTGGCGTCAGCTCCCTTCCTCCCGGCTCTCTGCCTCGGGCCCCTGCACCCAGGGTTTTCACAGTGGACTAGAGGAAGCTGTGTTCGGCCTCCCTCTTCACTTTCCCCTAACGGTCTCTGCCCTCCAGCGGCGCCTTCCCTTCTGAACGCTGCTTGGAAGGATGACTCTGGCTTCAACCAGGTCATCTCTGAAGTTCCTATTTCCACACACCTAACAGTAATAATAATAATAATAACCCCGAGGTGCCTGTTCAGTTCGCCTTTGCTGTGTCCTCGAGGAGCTGACCTGGAACTGATCTGGCCAAGAGGCAAAAACGTCTGAGCCTTTATTACCACAATGTCGTAATGGGTGGTTTTCCCCAGAGAGGCTGGGAGCAAAGAGCGATCTCTCTGGAGAGATGATTCCATGGGGCCCGAGTGCCCAGCTCTGTGCTGAGCTCACCCTGGAGGGGCGGTAGCTCCCGGTGCCCAGCGCGGGGCTACCCCTGGGCGCCCTTGTCTGCCTCGGGACAACCATGCGCAATCACTGGCTCAAACACAAGTGACTTATGGATGGGGAGTCCCTGGTGCACTAGTCCACGGGCAGGATGAGGAAAAGGAAAGATACTGAGGCGACACACACAGTGCTTGGAACACAGGAAGCTTTCAACACATGCCAGCGGCTACTTTTCCAGAGATACTAGATTTACAATAGAAAACAGCTTAGGGCCAGGGATTTAGCTTAAGTGGTACTGCACCTGCCTTGGAAGCCCAAGGGCCCGAGTTCGATCCTCAGTACCACCAAAAAATAAATAAAATATCTTGCTATTGATTTTTATATGGATTTTATGTCACCATATTTAATATGATGAGTTAAATAATAGTTATTATCTGTTATATACAGTAGGAACATGAAGCCGTTTTATTAAATTGGAAAGATTAATCTTCCCTATTTCTTTTTAAAATTTGGGGTTCCTACCAAATAGAAAAATCACAAGAATCACCAAAGTCCTGCTCTTGGAGAGCCATTTTCTATCTCCTGAGGCAGCGCTTCTGTTGGCTTTCCGTAGCAGGCCTCAGTTTATTTGCCATGCTGCCCGGGCACAGGTGGCCTCCTGTACCCTCGCAGCCTCACTTGTGCGTTCAGGGTTGGTATGATTTGGCCAGAGCTGCTGTGGTGCGTGACCACGGCCTCGGTGGCTTACAGTGACAGGGTTATTTCTCAGATTTCTGCGGGGTCCCCTCGCACGGCTCTGAGGACGCTCCCTCCTGGCCTCCTCCTGTCCCGGGGCCGTGGCTGTATCACCCACCTCGGCTCAGGCTCCGTGTGGCTCCTCCCTGAGGCCTCTGCCATTATAATAAACACCCCGACATCGCTGCAGGGCCCTCCCTGATCCAGTTTGATCCCCTCTCCCCTTCACGCCTCCACAGGACCTTTGTTTCCCGAGAAAGTCACACTCCAGGGTCCGGGCTGGAGATGGGTTTGGGGCAGACCCTCTTCACCCCGCTGCACCAGCCTGAGCTCTGTTTCCCACATGAACGTGAGCTCTAAGCAGGCGGGGCCTTCTCTCTGTTCCCGCTGTGTCCCGGGCCTTGGTGCTTGCCCGGCATGCTGCGGGTCTGCAGCGAGCAAGACGTAACCCCACCTAACGCAGCACCAGATAAGGTGAAGCTAAGCCCCGGCCTCAGAGCTGGGTCCGGGTCCCACGTCTGCCAGGTCTTCGCTGCTCATCATCCAAAGACCACCCGGTGTCCTGCAGCTGTGGGAAAGCCTGCTGCCGCTTGTATGAAAGGGAAGAAAGAGGAGATGTCACACATGTGTGACCTAACCGGAAAGCTAGCACGAAACTGCTGGTGTTGACCGGCTCCGCGAGGGGCCCCGCCGGCTGGGCTGCCGGGAGGGGTCAGCGGGGGCTTTGCTCTCTAGCCCATCTGATACGAATGTACCCTGGGTACGAAGTCGCCTACGCCGAAGGACAGGTGAGCCGGCCTCCACCATGCAAGGGCCCCGTCCGGGAGGCATGGGGCTGTGGCGGTGGTAGAAGGACACAAGGACAAGGGCCCAGGTACACCTGCCGCCGCCGAGCCGCCAGGAGCAGGTTCACTGCGGGGCCGCGGGGCCCTGGTGGAGCTCACTGGTCCGGCAGGGCCTCTTCCAACCCTGGGAGGAGCCATCTTCAGCCCCAGGAGAAACATCTGGAGCGCACTGGGCTGCGGGCCGCTCGGGCCAACGGCTGCTTCAAGGCAGCCACTCTCCGAAAATTGCTTCTGACACATGTGCACTTGTTTAGGGGTGGCGGCCCCCCGACTCTGTGTGCTCAGTGACCTTTGACACAAGCTTGCTGACAAAGGTCACGCCAAGTCAGAATGGCATTCCAGAAGCTTCTCCGCAGCAGCAGGTTCTCACCGACCCCAGAGAGACCTTCTCCGATGTCAGAACCCTGGAAAAGAGACACGAACGGCGACCAGAGTGACTTGGGGGAAAATGCATTTTTAAGTGACTGAAGGAATCAACTCAGCAGACGAGAACAAAGGAAAACATGGGAACAAGGCAAAATCAGTGAAAATCGTTGCCTTTTGTAAGAGTAAATTTTTTGTTTTTGCTTTTGAGACAGGGTCTCGCGTTGTAGTTCAGGCTGGCCCTGAGCTCACTATGGTGCCCAGGCAAGCCGCCGCGAACTCAGCAATCCTCCCGTCTCTGCCTCCCGAGTGCTGGGATGACAGGCGTGAGCCACCACATCCGGCATTGTGGTACGCGGTGTTGACTGTTGATGGGCGTGTCTCCACGCCCAGTATTATATGTGGTCTTCGGGGATTGAACTCAGGTCCTTGCACTTGCGAGGCAGGCGCCGGAACCACTGAGCTAACCCTCCAGCCCCACCAGTTACTTTTTTATCTGTTGATCTCCTTGGCCCAGTCTTACGCGGCAAGTAATATAGAAATGATCAATTCACTTCTGGGGTTTTGTTTCTCTTTTCTTCAGCCTCTAAAACCAATCTCTACCTGTGTTCATCAGGACACTTACTCTATTTTAGGGAATCAAGCATTGCCTGATTCTAGAATGGCAATAAATCCAATTAAAACCTTTAAATGAAACCGGACTGTCAAGAGGCCTGGACATCCGATCACTTAGGACTCAGAGACCCCCGACCTTGGCCTGAGTCCTTGGGGGCTTTGGAACAGGGCGGGGGCTGGACATAGAGCAGAAAAGGGGAGTGGACGCTAATGCACATGATTTTGGAGACCTTAAAATGTTCTAAAATCAGACA
This sequence comes from Thryonomys swinderianus, assembly GCA_004025085.1. Lineage (NCBI taxonomy): Eukaryota > Metazoa > Chordata > Mammalia > Rodentia > Thryonomyidae > Thryonomys > Thryonomys swinderianus. The sequence goes on from PVIC010014043.1 coordinate 27,092, forward strand.
TGTTTGTGAATATATTCAATATCACTGAATTATTCCCTTTAGTTGTGTGGCGTGTGAATTATATCCCCAAAAAGCTGTTAAAATACACAAGGGCCAGAGATTTCACTTAGTGGTTCTGGTGCCAGCCTAGCAAGCACAAGGTCCTGTGTTCAATCTCCAGTAACCACATACAATATCGGGCGTTATGACTCATGCCCACCGGCAGCAGTACCGCATACCACCATGCTGGGCATGGTGGCTCACACCTGTCATCCCAGCACTCGGGAGGCAGAGGCAGGAGGATTGCTGAGTTCAAGGCTTGCCTGGGCTACATAGTGAGCTCAGAGCCAGCCTGAACTACAAAGCGAGACCCTGTCTCAAAAAAAAAGCCCACCCATAAACATATAGGCAATATACATCTTTTCACAGGTATGCGTATTGATATTTACACTCATGCATAACTAACTCTACACAGTGGAAAGGACTAGAATGATTTCTACCAAAATGTTCGTCCTGGTCATTTCTCATTGATGCAGTTATGCACTCGGCATTTTCTGAGTTTCGTTGTTGTTGAGAGAGGGTCTCGCTGTATCATACAGACTGACCTTGAACTCATGACAGCCCCTGCCTCTGCCTCTGGTCTGCAGCGATTACAGGCATACTCGCCACACAAGCCCTGTTAGAGTCTTGTAATAATTTTGAAACGTCGCCTGCAGTCTCCAAGAACTTGCTACAAGCCACACATCCTGAGAAGAGCTGGCCAGGCTCGGACTCAAGGTGGAGGCCAAGCCCGGGCTCCCACAGAAATAGCCACCAGGGGCTGGACCTCGGACTCACCTGCCGAGCCACAGAGTGCCCAGGCCAGGGACACGGCTCGAGGCTTCTCCGGGCTCCTGTCCCCAGAGCCACCTCTGCTCTCACAGCTGTGTCTGCGCTGAGACTCAGAGGACGCTGGCCGCGGGGCCCTGTGCCATCCCTCGGGAGTGAAAGTAAAGGAAGCCTGGCCTCCTGTGGAAGAAGAGAGTCACCCCAGGGTGAGGAAGCGACACTCTCAGGGGATCGTTGGTCCGTGTCCAAGGTCACAGGGGCGATGACAGCTCCGGAACCCACGGGCGGGCAGCCCCCCGAGCCTCGTCTGTCACTGAAACTCAGCATTTGTCTCTTCGGGGCCTGAGCTTGGGCAGCGTTCACCCGTGGCTTCCAGACGACCAGGAATCCTTGTTCCCGGCACGAGCAGACGCCACATCTTGAATTCTCTGCTAACGTCAAGTCAGGCGCTCGGCTTTCCCCCACCCCCACTCTGCAGCTGATTTTAATGACTCCTGACAGTTATTTGTATAATTTGAGTTATGTGGCTTCACAAAGCTCTCCCTCCCGGGGAAGATTACATGAAACTGTTTTGACAGCTCTTGCCAAAGGGGCAGCATTTAATATATAACAGTTCATAAAACAAACCTGGGGTCTGAGAATACCTTTTGCTGTTAGTCACGATGATATCATCATCAGGTCCGAGGAAGAAAAAAAGACCGAACATTCTTTTCTTTCCCCACTGTGACATCTCTGGGAGAAGCTCAAGGACTTGAGCTGGTGTGTTTTTGTGGCCAGTAGAGGCCTCTGTGTTCCACACAATTAGCGAGGGGTGGGAAATGCAGGCCGGGCACTCACAGGACGACCCCGGCAGCCCGAACTGCCCTCGGCTGCTCTGCTCTCTCCCTCAAGGAGGGATTGTTAAGTCTCAGTCAATCAGCTGTCGTGAGTCAAAATCCTCCTCACACACATCTAATTTCCCTGCGGCCAGTTTGGCTGTTTTCCTTTCTCGCGGCCTAGACAGTCTTAACTCCGCAGCCCTCTTCTTTCGCGTGGGGGAGTGTTTTCAAACAGAATTGCTTTGGAGAGATAGAGTCGGACCCTGACTCTCCGAGCGGGCCCTGCAGAGGGGTCGGTACGGTCCCAGCAAGTCATGTGCTTCTATTCTAATAAACAAGTGTTCCCGTTTCTAAAATCTCTTCCACACGGCCAATCCTAAACCTCAAGCCAAAAACAAAATAGCTCCAAAATAGAAGAAACCCCTCTCTCAAGGCACTTGCCGCTCATTCTGTGAATTCTATTAGTAAGTGTGGCCACCTAATAATATTTAGGTCCCAAAAGCAAAGTAGCCAACCGTCAATTACTTTGCGTGGAAGGCTGGAAGACTGTCTTCCCTGTGCACAGGGGCCTTGGTTTAAGCACCAGGACACGCCCCTGGTGTGGCCTGCATGTGCTTTGGAAACCCGCTGTCCAAGCCTTCGGCAGGGGAGTTCGCGCAGAGCTGAGCAGCAGGACCGTCCCCTGCCAGAAGGGGGCGCTGCGCTAAGGGCCATCAGCTTCTTCCCTTGACGCAGAGAAGTGACGCTCTGGAGACTCCGTGTTCTCGGGTCCCTGAGAAGTGCCCATGGATCGGGACACCCTGCAGATGGCGTCTCGCATGAGCCCGGGTTTGTGCATGTGCCTCTGTCCCCTCCCCGTCACCCTGGGTCATGAGAGCATGACTCATGAAGCAACAGAGACATCAGACCTGGCTGATGCTGGTCATGGGGGAAAACAGGAGCTGACAGGGCTAACAGAGGTGAAGGTGAACGGCGACTCACTTCCCGTGGGCTCATTCGTTCCTTCACGGGGAAGCCGGCCTGAGGCCCTGAGGCAGGATCTGGTCTTGACCAACCTCTGGCTGCATGACAGATCCTGTCAGCTCTGAGCTTCCCTCCGGGGTCAGTTCATAAGCCAAAGGGTCTGTAACGTCCTGTCCCGGGGGCCTTGCTTTAGTGGGCTCCAGGCAGGGAAGGGTAATGCAGAGGCCCTGGGGTCGGTGTGGCAGAGCAAGTGTGGAGCGGGGAAGGGGGTGGGGCTGTGGCACAGACTGTGCCCCGGGAACCCTTGGGGTCCTCCCGGCTGCTGCCTGGGGGCTCAATGGCCCCACCTCCCCACCCCTCCCCCATGACCACTCCCCACACTCCCCTGGCCATGCCCACCACATGGGACCTAACGTGTTGAGGGGTACAGGGGAAGGGTCTCCTCTCAAGGAGATGCCCACATCCCGGTCTGGCTGAACAATAGCAGCCCAGGGTGGATGGGGCCTGGGAGCCAGCCCATGGCAGGGTGGGTTCCATGCCACCGCCTAATGATGCCATGTCCAGGACTCGATGCCAGGCCTCTCCTGAGGAGGGTTCTGTGAGAGCAAAGCCAGTGACCGCAGCATGGAGTCCGGGATGAGGACAGCCACATGGCGAGGGAGTCCTGGCTCAGCCTCCGCGTGGGCCTCACAAGCGCGGCACAGACCCCAGGCCTCACTGAGCTCTGTGACAGGGCCTCGATGTCGCTGATACCAGAGTGTCCCCAAGATGCCACCAGCAGGGTCTCAGGGCCCAAGATCACTCTCCTCTAAAAGCGTTTAGCAGGGCTGGGGTGGACCCAGGTCCTGCTCATACCAGGCACCAGCTCTGCCACTGAGCTGGCACTGCCACGAGGAGCCTCTTGCCCTCTGCTGAAGGGCACCCGGCGGGCCCCTGGCCTCACCTGAACTCCGAGGGGACAGGTTCTCTCTAAGCTGCAGCCGATGTCAGAGCCGGGAGGCAGCAGAGAACTCGGCACAGAGAACTCTGGACGTCACCGAGGGGGAGGGGCTGTGTTATTACCACCCCTCCAAAAGGGGCGTGACGGGGCCTTAAAGCACAAGCGTGAACCCTAGAAGCGGGCTGTATGTCTGGGTTTCCACCCTCACCGGACCTTCCGCAGGCAGGGACGTCCGAGGTCAGCGGACAGCGGAGAGCATGGGCCTGGCTTCGACGATCGAGGCAGCGTGGCCCGGCCCTCAGCACGTGCCCTGAGCAGCTCTTCAGGGCCAGCCGGAGCCAAGGAAGGACTCCTCCCCGCCGGGGCAGCCCTAGGGGAGGGTGAGGTTTCTGCTTTCCTCATAAGCTCCCTGGAGCGGCCCAGCTGCCAACTGGGGACAGGAGGCGCCAGGCCATGCCATACCGCAGACACTGACTCAGGACCAGACAGACCAGGACTCGTGTCCAGCTTTGCCATGTGGGAGCTGTGTGGTCCCAAGCCCGCCCCTCACCTCTCTGTGCCCCGTGGGCAGATGCTGGGGCGTTTTCCGTTCTCTTCTGATGGGCGGATGTCTGTCAAGTGCTCCAGCAGCGAGTGCCAAACAGTGGCTGTGACTGTCACCTTGTGACTGTTTTGCTGATTGTCATCCCATAACGGCGGAAAAAGGCGTTGCAAACGGCAGAGAAGCCGAGCACAGAGCCTGCGGGCTCTGGACAGCATGGTCATGGATTCGAGTCCCAGCCAAGCACAGTCGAGACTCCGTGGCATACTGGGGCCTCGGGCCTGCTCAGGCCCGCGGGCAGCCGCACACTCGGGAGCCGTGTCCCAAGCACACGCACGGACACCGAGGCCGGCCCTCCTGCCCTGTGCACGCTGGCGTGCGCATGCGCATGTCTCCGAGGCTGGGCAGAGCGCTCGATCCAGTGTTCATTCCACGGTGCCGCGGTCTGGGCCCGGCATGAGCAACGCCAGCATCCACGGCCTAAAGGCGCCCGCGTCCCTCTGCTCAGACGGGAGGGCTTGTCGCGCTCTGCCTGGAGCAAACCCGGCAGCGGACTGGGGCTGCCGTCTGCGGGGACAGAGCCACAGCTGCTCTTGCTCAGAAGGCACTTGGGGCGCCTTTCTCCCGTCTCCTCTGCCTTGGCAGGAGCTGGACCTCACAGCTCTGAGCTCCGGGGCTCCCCCTGCTCCTCGCCATTGCCTCGTCCGCCTCTGCTGCTCCACCGAGACCCCGAGCTGAACAAACACGCCTGTCCCAGCAGAGGCCGCCGGGCCCAAGGGGACGGCGGGGCCGGCTTACGAGCATCTTGGTTCCTCTCTCTTCTCCCCAGCACTGCCCCGGGGGGAGGCTGACTCCCCGGGAGGGAGATTCTGTCCCCTGCGGGACATTTGGCAATGTCTGCAGGCATTTTGGGGAGATTCTGGCCCCTCTTGGGTCAAGGCTGGGGAGTCGCTTGCACCCTAAGGTGCACCGGATGTACACGCTGAGCCATCCAGGCCCGAACGGCCTCTGGTCCCAGGGAACCTTGTCCTTCCCAGTGTGGACCGCGGGCCAGGAGCACGGGCTGCCCGGGGCTCATGAGAAACACAGACTCCAGGACCCGCTGGCCGGCTCCGAACCTGGATCCCGACGCGATGTTCACGCCCTGTACGGGGGCCGCAGAGCTCCAGTTTGCACGGGACCTCATGCGTGGGCACTTGATGTCTGCATCTCTGGGAGTGACCCTGACCGCTGCAGCGGGCCCGGCGGCCCTCACGCTGCAGGCCTGAGAAGCGAAAGTGCCACCCAGCTTTGGGGCAGAGCCGCGGGTGGCCTCAGTGCTCCAGGCCTGCAGGTCTGATGAGTGCGGATAACCGGGTCTTGAAGAAGGTTCTTCAGTGACATGACGCTGGCTGGCCGGACTCGATGCCAGTCAGTCCGTCCCTTCTCAGCGGGGAGAACGGTGACTGGGGAGGACGAAAGGGTGAGAGAGGAAGCCTTACTCTTTCGGGGCTTAAACCACAGGTCTGCAGACATGCACAGAGACATATACATCCTGAAATTTCATAAGAAGGAGCAGTTAGGAAAAAGACGTCTACAGAGGGCCCTAATGTGAAAACAAGTATCAGTGCACGGCGGTCTTGGGCCTTGCTACCATGAGAGAAATAGTATAGACACCCCGGACTTGTGATGGAGGGACCAGTTACCCCCTTTCTAACCGCCCGAGCCCGGACTGCAAGGACAGGGACTCAGTAGTTACACAGGATACTTAGAGCTTTGCTGTGAACTGGATGTGGCATGACAAGCTTCAGGGCAGACATATGCTCCTAGCACACGGGAGACCGGCCAGCTCAGCTGTGGCCCAGGCTCTCCTTACCTCAGGCTCTTCGGGACAAGCTCCCCTCATGCGTCAAGGAGTGCTTGTGCGGGTTCACTCTAATGCTTTTAGTGCCACTCTCCTGGCTGGGTGAGCCCTTTTACTGCCCCTCTGAACTGCCGTTCCAGGTCTGAGGAGCCCCCGCCTTGGAGGACAGAGACCCCCTTCCTGAGGAGGAAAGTGCCAACTCCTTTCCCAGACTCCCTTGCAGCTAGAATACGCACAGGTGACCAGGGCCTGGCCGCTCAGAAGCACCCACCCCCACTCTAGCCTACAGACCGGCTGCCGCTTCAGCCTCTCAGTAATCCTGGAGCTGACCAGAATGTAAGAATACGTTGTTTCTGTTGTTTACCACATGCAGACCTGCTCCTGCAAAGGCAGGGTTCTCAGCCTCTGCAATACTGAGCTGGGGCCAGGCGGCTGTTGTGAGGGTCCTGCCAGCAGCCTGTGTGCTGTACTATGTGAATGGTGTGGCTCTGACCGCCAGTTGCCATGAGCATCACCTACATGCACTCTGTGCCACCAAAGCTATCTCCAGATGTTGCCCAGTGCTCTTTGGGGACAAAACCTCCTGGCTGGGAGCGGTGGTCTAGACCATGTGAACGTCCCCAGAGGTGGGTGGTCTGCATTTGAGGAAATACCAGGTATCCTGTGAAAGGCGGGTGTGATTGAAAAGTACCATAAATGTTTAATTTTTGTGTGTGTGTGTGTGGTACTGGGGATTAAATTCGGGTCCTTGTGCTTCCAAGGTAGGGGCAGTACCACTTGAGCTAAATCACCAGCCCCTAAATGTTTTTTTTTAAACTTATGTGTTAGGGCCGGAGATTTAGCTCAGTGGTTCTGACGTCTGCCTAGCAAACTCAAGGTCCAAATTTGATCCCCAGTAACCACATACAACAATACCAGGTGTGGTGACTCACACCCACCAGCAATCAGTACCACATACCAAAGTGCTGGGAGTGGTGGCTCACACCTGTCATCCCAGCACTCGGGAGGCAGAGACAGGAGAATTGATGAGTTTGAGGCTCACTTGGGCTACATAGTGAGCTCAGGGCCAGCCTGAACTACAAAGCAAGACCCTGTCTCAAAAACCCTTACGTGTTAGTGACTTTGCTTCTTCCTGAGACAAAATACCCAAGTTAAAGGCTCACAATATGTAGAGGTTGCAGTTCATAGCAGGCTGGTTTGGGAGTATAGCTCAGGGGTAGAGCATTTGACTGCATAGTGGGGTGGCTTCAGGGCAGGGTGAGACGGCAGATGGAGAAACAGTCTATGGCAGACAGTAAAGCAGCAAGCAGCAAGCAGCAAGCAGCAAGCTACAAGCAGCATCCCTCTTTCTGTCCCTCAAATCCTGTCCAGGCTGCCTACCCTTAGGGCGAGTAGCACCCATACCAAGCGGGGCAGCCTTAATCCTAGCTTCACATCATGAATCAACCCCAACATCTCTGAAAAGCCCCACCTATGACCACATGAGGCTTTTGGGGGATGTCTAAACACAAGCCTAACTTCTAGAAAGATAGGTGTGGTGGCTTGTGCTTGTCAACCCAGCATTCAGGAGACTGAGCCAGGAGGGTTGCCATGAGTTTAAGGCCAGCCTGAATCCTGGGTAAACTCTACTGAGACCCCATCTAAACTAACAATAAGATAACTTAAAAACGGTAAAAGAAACATTGCCGTTAACCTCCCTCAACATACTCCTCCGGGCTTCCAACATGCTCAGCCCTTGTTCCTGCCACTTCCTGAAGGAGCTCAGCAAGGATCTTCCGAGGGGTCTTTACTGTGCTGTCATGGCGGCCTCCAGGGTGTCGGGGAAGAGTATCCGAGGGTCAAGGCTGCTATGTTTTCGACTGCAATTTTTTTTTAAAAGGTCAACATTCACAGTATGTTTCCACCCCTGTATGTCCACGTCTGTGCGTCTGTGTAGCACAGGTCTGGGCCAAACGCCTCCACGCACATGAGAGCAGTGACTGGTAGTGTGGAAGTGGAGGGTGGTTTATGCCGCCCATTTCAGGCCGCTTGCATTTTGACAGCGAATTTATATTGTGGCTGAATCCTCCACTTACAGGAAACCCGGACAGCCAGACGGCAGCACTGTGCCCCTCACCACTGCTTCGGAAAAGCAGGCATGCCAGTGCTGAAGGCCCCTCAGAACCATCTGGGCTGGGTCCAGGCTGGCCAGGGGCACGGCCCACCCGAGTCACGCAGGGAGGGGCAGAATGGCAGCTCAGGCCCGCGGGTCCGAGTGCCACGGCCCGGGCTGTGATGGAGCCAGGCTCTCCGCAGTGACAGCGTTCTTGACGGGGTCGCCTTTCCTCACTCTGCAACCTAACCAGGGCCAGACCTTCCTTCCTGGCCAGAGCCCTAGCGGTGGTTCCGAGGAGGATCCCTCTCTGGGCGGCCAGGCTGAGTCTGGAGCCATGAGCACCCTAAGGGGAGAGCCACCCGTGGCTGGATCCCGAGCAGCGCCTCGCCCAGGCCCTCGGGTGCCACACAGCCGAGGATCCAGGGCGAGTTCACACCCAGGGCTGCCTGGCTTTCCGAGCACCTTGGGGTGAGGAAGGCCAAGGCCCACGGCTGCCGCAGTGACACACTCCGCCAGCAGGTGGCACAGCTGAGGCATCTGAAAGCCTGCTGCCCTTGGCTGTTTCTGGTGGTGCCAACATGCGGGCTCCTGATGTGGATTTCATGACCAACACAGTACGGATTGGGAAATGTTTATTTAAAGCAACTTTTTTTCTGATTCCAACATTTATCATTGTTTTCTTCCATGCCAAGGTGGCGGCGGCTTCATGACCTGGCCTACCCAGTGTTCAAAACCCTATTTGTGGCCCAGTGTAGTGGGAGGCTGAGGCAGGAGGATTGCAACTGGAATCCCACCTTGAAAGAAAGAAAGAGAGAGAGAGAGGGAGGGAGGGAGGGAGGGAAGGAAGGAAGGAAGGAAGGAAGGAAGGAAGGAAGGAAGGAAGGAAGGAAGGAAGGAAGGAAGGAAGGAAGGAAGGAGGAATTTGTGCTAGCTTTCTGTCATCAGGGGACTAACCCAGCCATGCAGTTAGAACTCTCATGAAATGAGCACCTTTCAAAAGGCCCCACCTCTGAACACATGAGCTTTCTCAGCAGCACATTAGACCTGAACCATAATAGTACTGACGTACTAAGTCCTTACAGAACTGAGAGGCGGCAGATGAGAAAAGGCGACCCAGACGTCTCCATCGCGGTGCCATGCGTGCCCCATCCGAGCTGAGTCACCGGGACTGCGCCCTCCCTGACCCCCTGCAGGCTCCCCGAGTCACTTTCCCACTGCCCACACCTGGCTGTTAGCTTTCTGAAGGCCGGGGATCCGTCCACTGCTTTCCTACTGCACCCCAGGTCTACGACCCCCCGACACACACCTCGCTGGGCACGTCCCTCACAGGAGACCGGGTTTGCCTGCACCGCACCCAAGGCAGGGCACACCCCGCAGCCCTCCGGGGGCCGGGGCTTTGCGCTCTGCCGGACAGGACATGGCCCTTAGGGGCTGCAGCCTAGTTAGGTTACAATCAGAGTTAGCGGCTGCACCAGGGCACATCCCGCCATGCCCGGGAGCGTGGAGAAAAGCCACGCGTCTGGCCTTCCACTCCCCAGCCACTTGCTCACCGTGGACGGATCACTTAGCCCTGAGCCCAGTTTCCTCGCGTGCCGAGCTGACCATTACCCTCCCCTTCTGTGGAGGAGGGAACCATCTCGAGTGTGAGGTGTTCTGTGCAGGGACATCAGCACGGAAGTGACCCTGGCAGAGGAGAGAGGTCCAAACACTTGGTTATTGTCATTTAAAATACTCTAATTATTTATCAGTCGTTTAGTTGTGAGATCAAAATGACAATTAATATTGGGCCGGAGGGTTAGCTCAGTGGTTCCGGCGCCTGCCTCGCAAGCGTAAGGACCTGAGTTTGATCCCCGGTTACCACATATAATGCTGGGCGTGGTGGCTCACACCTGTCATCCCAGCACTCGGGAGGCAGAGACAGGAGGATTGCTGAGTTCGCGGCGGCTTGCCTGGGCACCATAGTGAGCTCAGGGCCAGCCTGAACTACAAAGCAAGACCCTGTCTCCAAAAAGAAAAAAAAAAAAATGACAATTAATAAAACAGCTGTATGTTCTTCCTTCATCCAATAACAAATGTGAGATGAAGAGGGCTTC
>PVIC010014044.1:0-26149 GCA_004025085.1 Thryonomys swinderianus
GCTATTCATTTTTGAGTATTAACTGTGTTTTCCTATGTTACTGAATTTTGGTTACTAATTCTAGGATACTTTTGGGGGATTTTTTGGAGTTTTCTATGTAGAGTATTATATCAGCAGCAAATAATGATAATTTAAATTTTTGTTTTGCTATCCATGTTAGTTTTATATTTGTGTATTGTCTAATTGTTCTTGCTAATGTTTTCTGTACTATATTTTAGAAGAGTGGTGATAATAGGCATTCTTGTCTGGTTCCTGATTTTAGAGTGAAACCTGTCCATTTTTATACTTTTAATATGATCTGGCCTGTTGATTTTATATAAATGGGTTTATTAGATTGATATAAAGGTTTTTTTCATGAAATTTTCATAGGATTTTCCTTAAAATAATGAATGAATATTGGAGTTTCTTAAATGTTTTGTCTGCGTCTACTAGGATGATCATGGACTTTTTGTCCTTGGTTCTTTCAATGTGGTGTGTTACATTTATTTTTAGTATATGTGATGCCAAAGCGAGCACTGTGCTACATTTATTAATTTACGTATGTCAAACTATCCCTGTGTCTCTAGAATGAACCCTATTTAGTCATATTCATATCATCTGTTTGATGATTTGCTGGATCTTATCTGCCAGTGTTTTATGGAGGATTTTTGCATTTATGTTCAATAAAGAGATTGGTTGTTAGTCTTCTTTTTTGCTTGGGTCTCTCCCTCTCTCCTCTCTCCCTCTCTCTCTCCTCTCTCCCTCTCTCTCCCTCTCTCCCTCTCTCCCTCTCTCCCTCTCTCTCCCTCTCTCCCTCTCCCTCTCTCTCTTCTCTCTGCCTCTCTATCCCTCTCTTCCTCTCCCTCCCTCTCTTCCTCTCCCTCTCTCCCTCTCTCTCCCTCTCTCCCCCTCTCTCCCTGTCCCTCTCTCTCTCCTTTCTCTCTCTCTCTCTCTCTCTCTCTCTCTCTCTCTCTCTCTCTCTCTCTCTCTGCTTTTGGCATCAGGGTAATGCTGCTGCCAAGAGTGACATTTAGAATATTGCACCCCTTTCAAGTTCATTAAAGATTTTGAGGAATAGTGGCATTAGATCTTTTCTAATATTTTTGCACAATTCAGAACTGAATTTTTCAGGATCTGGGATTTTCTTAGCTGGTAGTTTATTACTTTTTCAATTTCATTGATATTAGATAATTTTGAATTTCATACATTCTTGATTCAGTCTTGATAATTCATACGTTTCTATCCAAGCCTTATGAATTTTCTCTTATTAGAATATATATTTTCCAATTAAGTGCTGGTGATCTGGATTTCTTCAGAATTCATTGTGATTTCACTCTTTTCATTCTCAGTTGCACGGTTTTGGGTCTTCTTTCAAAAATTATGGCTGGGGGTCTGTTTAATTTATTTAATCTTTAAAAGAACAAATTCTACAATTAATTCATCTTTTGTATTTTTTTGGTCTCAACTGCATTACTCACTCTCTAACCTTTGCAATTTTCTCCCTCATATAAGCTGTTTTTCTTTTTTCTAGGAACTTGTGATTCTTTTCCTAGAAACGTGAGATTCAAAATCAGGTTATTTGTTTCAACTCACTCTATTTCCTTAAGTGAGAATTCAATGTTAGAAATTTCGCTCATTGTACCCATAAGTCCTTGTATGTCTTTTCAGCAATATCATTAATTGTAAAAACTGTCTGATTTCTTCTTTCATTTCATCTGTGACCCACTGGTTGTTCAAAAAGATATCATATAATTTCCATTTATTTATGTAGCTTTTGTAGTTTCATTTGCCATTTATTTCCAATTTCATTTTAGTATGATTTGATAATATGTATGCTGTAATTTTAATTATTTTGCATTTACTTAAATATGTTCTATGAGCTACTATGTGGTCTATTATGCAGAATGGTCTATTTTGCAGTGTGTTCCGTTAAGAATGTGTATTTTGTTGTCCTTTGATGGAGCCCTCTGCCTATATTGATTATGTCCATTTGTTCAAATGTTCAGCTCTGATATTCTTTAATTTTTTCATCTCGTTTATCTACTTGTGACAGAAATATGCTGAGATCCTCCATTATAACTACATTAGTGGATATTTGCTTTTTCCAGTCCATTAGTGTTTGTTTTATGCAGCTGCCTGTGCCAGTACACTATCACACGGTACACTAAGCACACAGCAGCACAACTGTGACAATGTCCAGCAGCCATATGAGCTACTTCCACAATCTTTTCACATCTATGAAAGTTTACAACTTGAATGCTAATAGGTTTGAGAATGATTCTGATATGTATATATTTTTTCCTGTGTTCTCTTTCTGTTGGACTGTTCCCTTAAAATGTACATGGTGATCTTCTTTTTCTCTTCTGATCAGTCTTGGCTTGAAATCCACAATGTCTGTGGTTTTAATAATTAGTTTTGCTTTTCTCCAGATTCCTCTAGCCTAAATTATTATTTTTCAACCTTTGATTTCAGTCTATAAATTCATTTTAAAGTTAAATGTGGTTTTGCATGCAACATATTATTATATCTAGTTTCATTATTCATTCTGCCAGTCTGTTTCTTTTTATTGGTGAGTTGAAATCATTCACATTCATATTCCTAACGGACAGGTATTAACTTATGTTTGTAATTATATAATTTCCCCATTGCTGGTTTCCTTCCTTTTCTATTTCATTACTTGCCTTGTCAGGTAGGTTCATTTTATTGGGTTTCTTGGAATTGTTGTCTTTCTCCACAATATCCTCTAGAACATTTTGGAGTGCTGATTCAATCATAAAATTTTTCAGGTGTTCTTTAGTATGAAAGTATTGTATTTCTGCAATAATTGTGAAATATAATTTTGAGTGTGTATTAATATGGATTGGGGATTGTTTTCACTTAGAACTTAAAATAATTCATTCCAAACTCTTAATAACTTTATGATTTGTATTTATAAGTCTGTTGTGATTCTGAAGGTTATTCTTAGAAGTGATTTGTTTTGCTTCTTTAACAGATTTTGATTCTTTTGTTGAATTTTTGGAATCTTGACTACCATATGCTTTGGTGTGACATTTTTTTTCTGTACATGGCTATATGGACTTTCATATTACTTGCTTATCTGTATGTCAAATTCTTTTCTCCATGCTTGGAAAGTTTGCCACTCCACCTTGGAGACAGCTGATTATGAGCTGAAACCCCTACAAACTCTGAGCTAAATAAACCTTTCTTCCTTTACCTTTGGGTGTCAGATATTTCTTCACAGTAATGAGAGAAAAGTAACAGAATGTGAATAAGTTCACTGATCACGATTATGTCACATTAGGTAAAGTAGTACAATCAGTAATAACAGTAGTATCAAGCACAGGCTAAAACAATTACCTCCTTTAAACATAGGTACAAGATCTGTAGTTATTTCACACACAAAAAAAGACCAACTGGGAAAAGGATAAATGATTAAGATTGAAAGAGAATAAAATAAAATAAGAAAATATAATAAGGGAAACGTTAAAAGAAAATTAGGAAAAGGGAAAGAGATTAAAAATAAGGCCTATTCAAGCAAAACAAAGTAACATTAAAATGAGGTAGGTGAGAAAATGGGTAGGAAAACCTAAACCTCCACTAAAAGGAAAAAAAAGAAAAGAAAAAAGCTGTACCAGTAGAGGAAAAAATATTGGATTCAATGAATAGTGAAGAAAAAAAAAAAACTTAAAAAGAAAGAGAAAGAAGAAAAAAACATTCTTACATATTTCCAGACGAGTGTTTTCTTTTAAGGTCAGTCATCTTTTGCCTCGCTTTATACTGTGAATTTGTATGGCATTTACTTAGTTCAAAGGAGCCTCTCTTTTTAATCTCTTGTTTGGGCAGCTATTTAAAATATGAGACTAGGCAAAGTGAGAGGCTTTGGCTTCTGAGGCTTCTACTGCGGATTCCTGCTGACTGGACTCAATGCTGGTTACCCTTCATGTACTCGGATGTTTGCAGGATCACCCCCAGAGACCAGCTGGAAGCCCCCATCACCTTGAGATGGTCAGAGGGGACATAGGTATGCCTGAGTCTAATGTGGGGATATTCTAACAGGTCCAGAGAGGTGCAGGGAGCTGGGGATATCTGGTTGGTGTCAGGAGAACTGGGCAATGCTAATCAGTCAGAAGACTGGCCTTTGTGTCAGGCAGTGACTGTGGTTGTGACTGGTAAAACACAAGGTGGCAACTCTGAGGGACCCCAAGTGGAAGCAGTTTTCCTGGTTCTGAATAGTACCAGTACAGCCCAAGTGTACCTAGCAGGGATTTATGTGGGACTAGAAACACCATGTAAACCCAGGCTAACCAGGGAGTGGCCTTAGATGTCACAAAGAGCTTCTAGCAGGTTTATAATTGGAGCAGTAAAATGATGCTGGGTGTAAGCTTAAGCGTTTGGGGACCCAATACAAACTACAACATGACAACTATTAGTTCTGTGTGCTGGACGAACCTCCCAGTTTTCATGGGACAAACTGCATGCAGTCTCCCCGCCATGATATGGTTGTGCCCAGAACCAGTATGGAGGACTCCCTACAAGGGCAATAATCCCTTGTTTGTCCTCTCAGAGTCTGAGGTAGGGCAGGGGCAGAGGGAGCCTCTTCCACCCCTGCTCTCTCATCTCTGGTGTGTGCTGGCAGATGTGCTACCTCACTGCAGCCTCCTCTGTGTTCAGAGAAGGGATGATGAGATAATGGGCCCATATACCCCATGTTTGTCCTGTTAAGCTCCACTCTGCTATACTTCTTGGAACCCTCTACCAATTTAGGAGTTTCTCAAAATGGCACTTCCTATGATTCGTGAGAATAGAGGTCCCGTGGGTCAGAGCTGCTGGGCCGTTTCACCTCTTTTAAACTCCTGCGCATGTTTTCTTCTATGTATGTCTTGTCTTTCAAATTAGTTGTTTGTATCAAAGTATGTGTTTCTTCCCTTCATCCATTTATCCGTTTTTAGTTGATTTTCTCTGAGTCTCTCAGTTGTGACTCCTCTACCTTAGCTATGTTGCTTCCTTCCTTGTACTTTTTTTTGGTATTATTTCATTTAATCATTACAACAAATAAAGAAGAGTATTAGTAAATATTAATTTTTATAAGAAAATAGAGTCACAACTTTTGTAAGCTCCCAAAGATAGCATGTAGTGGAGATAGGAAATGGAGCAAGACTGCTTGATTTCTGTTATCAAGAAGGTGGAGAGTTGTTATCAACAATTCTGGCTCCATGATCAAACTGAACTGAATTATAAGTAATAATTATATAAACCTTTACATTGTCTGAGATTTCTTTTTTATTTATTTGTTTGATATTTCTTCTCTTTGGGAGGAGGAGGATTTGTTGTTTGTTTCAAATGAACACCTAACCTCCCTTTGCTCCCTTGTCTGTAATTACTAATATTCTTCAGTTGCTCATAGGTCATGTGTATCAGTCGGTATCTACTACAGAAACAGATATGACACAAGATATACAAATACATATGAGTGTTCAAAATGGCTTAAAATGGCCATCCACAGAGTCAGATGAGGAAGAGTCTAGAGAGTATGACTGCATACTAGACTCAAAGCCTGGAGGTCACTGCAGTGTCCTGTGGAATCCAGTGTCAGGAGGGCAATAGGCCTTTAATGGAAGACTGAAGTGTCTATGTAAAAGAGCTGAAGGATCTGACACACAAGATGAACAGTCTGCTCCAGAAGCCAGGAGATGACATCCAAGGTCAAGGTGAAGACCGGAGCTCTGTTAGTTACTTTTCTCATTTCTAAGACAAGATACTTAGCAACTACACATTAAGGGAGTAAAGATTTATTTGGCTCACAGTTTGTAGAGGTTTCAAAGTCTAGTCAACTGGCTTCAAAGCAGAGTGGCCCATGTCAGATGGACAGCAATTCATGGCAGAGTGCAGGTAGCAAAGGCACCTGAGACTCTTCATGGGATCTCTGTGCCCCTTTGATCTTATCCAGAATGCTGGGATTTGGGTGGTGCCCAGTCACCAGTATACTCAGTAATCACACACCTTTAATCCTAGAATCACAAACTCTAGATTCAGCCACCTCAGGAAAAATCACCTATGCTTACATGAGGCCTTAGGGAAATATTGAGGAACAAAGCATAACAAAGTCCTATGAAAAAACAAGAAGCAGATCTGTCTTCCTCACTTCCCCCTATACCACCCAGATGAAGAGCCTTTTGAGGGGGGCTCTTCTACACCCTAGGGTGTGAACCAATTTTACTAGGTTTCTCTCATATTTCTCATGTTGACACCATCAATTAACCATCACACCATGAGAACTAACTTCAAAGAAACAAAATGCAGCCAAGTGTTTGATGTGGGTATTCTCAGCATAAGTGGCAAAGAGCACAGTCCTTGGAGCAGTACAGCTGGCTTCTCTGGTTCTCAGAAGTGTCTGAAACAGATGAATGGACCTTGCTGGTGATGGCTGTGTGGATTAGCAAGGAGCCACATGATTAGCAGCCACATGAAAACATTCCCCAAATTTAACTCTGAAAGGAAATAGTCAATTAAGTTTGTGTGTTATGACAAATGTTTATTAAACAGAGGAAAAATTAATGCTCTCTGATGAGTTCATCTGTGTGTGATCATGTGAACCTATAATATCAGGGACTATAATATCCATTATAGTCTTTCTAAACAATAATTATTCATCTAAGTATGACTTAAAGCTTGTGAAACCAAGATAAATCTAAATTAGTATGTAGACATACTCCAAGATACTGTAAAAGGAAATTTTTATGTTTTATGTTAAATTGGTGCCTACTTATATGGCATCAATTTAACTCTATCAATTTAAAATATGCTCACTAGCATATGTTTGAGTTGAATATGTATGAAATCATGCATACAAATCTTCTATTGTGTCATTACAGTAGACAAAACTAATAGAAGTTCTTAAAATGGGAAAGAAGTACTCTGGCTGTAGTTCAACCATAAAAAGTTCATAACCATTCTCTTACTGTTAGACCCTTATATCATAAACTGCTTTTTACTGATCCTGCTGACAAAGGCAGCAGAGCAATACCATTTGACATCTAAAGAAAATAAATACAATTTTTCTTTTCTAATAGATGACATATCCAGTGTTAAGTGTTTTACTTTCATATTTTCCCTGCTGTTGATTCCCTAATAGGTCCAGGGATATTCCATAAAAGAGATGAATGTAATGCCGGACGTGGTGGCTCACGCCTGTAATCCCAGCACTCAGGAGGCCAGAGACAGGAGGATTGCTGAGTTCGCGGCGGCTTGCCTGGGCACTATAGTGGGCTCAGGGCCAGCCTGAACTACAAAGCGAGACCCTGTCTCAAAAAAGAAAAAAAAAAAAGAGATGAATGTGTGTTAATATAGATCTTGCTTTTAAAATTAATGATATCTTGTGTTTAATATATTTATCAAAAATACAAGGATTAGAAAAGAAGAAAATCTCATGAGCTAACTGCCACATCAAGAACATAAAAAATGCTGAATTTCATTTTTTGTTTTCCACTTGTTACATTAATTAAAGAAGAAATTACTAAGGAAAATATGGTGATCACTAAAATGATGCCTTCACATCTGCCTTTTTAAAAATTTCCATCTTCTGTTTGTTCTTACCTTCACTTGTAAAATCTGTAGAGAATCCAGTGAACAGCCTGGTTAACTAATTCCTTATGAATTATATAGTAAATTTACATAAAATTAGTGATCATGATATAACTTGAAATACCTGAATTTTTGTATACATTCATTTTTCTTTCCAGTTTTTAGAATATATATATATATATATATATATATATATATAATTCTTTATTGGTACATTTTATATGCATCTCACAATCACTCGCAATCACACCTGGGGAATTTGTACCAGTATATATGACACAAGTTAATTCTCATTTTTACCCAAACCTATCCATCCCACAACCGCCTCCCCCTATATACATGTGCTTTCTTTTAAAATCATATTTATTCTTTCCCAGAATCTTTTTATATCATTTATTTTTTTATTTGTTTATTTATTTATTTAGAGGCAGGGTCTCACTTTGTAGTTCAGGCTGGCCCTGAGCTCACTACATAACCCAGGTAAGCCTTACACACAACAATCCTCCTGCCTCTGCCGCCCGAGTGCTGGGATTACAGGCATGAACCACCACACCCAGCATTGTAGCACCTGGTACTGATTGCTGGTGGGCACGAGTCACCACACCCGGTATTGTTGTATGTGGTTACTGGGGATTGAACCAGGGACCTTGCACTTTCTACATAGGCGCTAGAACCACTGAGCTAAATCTCCTGTGCAGAATCTTTTTATATATTAAAATACAATTTTTATCCAAGACATTATGTTTCCACAAAATTCCAGTTCATTACTGATAAGGACACTGGTAATTCATTTTTCATCACTGGATTTAATATAAATGTGGTTGTTTGCCTCCCCCTCCCCTTCAATTTGCTGTGAAATAGTGGTATGACAACTATTCTTCTGTTTGTCTCATTATCTTAGAGGTCTGTTAGAGGAGGCAATTTTGTTCTGGTGGAGCATTTCTACCAATATCCCTCACTATCCTGGTACGGCATGTTAATGGAGGGGTTTCAGAGTTTCTGCAGCTCTTTTAGTTGTTGTCCAAATATATCCTTCTATAAAATGTGATTCCACTACAATTATGAAGAATCTTTTGATATTCATTATAACTGATAGGCTTGATATTATTTTTATTGGTATATTTTATGTATAATATGATCACATTTAACACTGAGAACTTGTACCTGTACAGGACACATCTTGGTTCTCATTTTTCTCCTTTTCACTGCCCTCCCTACATCACCTGCCCTAGTATACATAAGGTTTGCTTCCTTTTTCTTTTTTACTATCAAATTTTCCTTCCTTTTTTTACTTTGCCCTACCCACCCCTTCCTTTTTGCATATTTTCTTCCAATAAGTAGACACATCATTTTTTCTAATTCTGAAGTACTTGTAAAAGCCCTTAATTATGATCAGTTGGCTGTAAAACATATGTGAAAATATTTTATCAGCAACTTCTTGGAAAGAGGACTAATATCTATTATGCAATTAGCTCAAAAGAATTATTTTTTCCAAATAAAAAGATCTAATCAAAATATAAGCAACTGAAATGCATAGACACTTGTCAGAATAAAAAGCACAGATTGCTAAAAAATCATTGTATAATATTTGTACATTAAGGGCAGTAACTCTCTTCTAGTTGCTGAGTTTTGTTTTTCACACACTCTCTAAACAGCTCTTGTATTGAGAGAAGTTAACTCTGCTATTGAAAGCTGTGCATCACATGAGGTCCACAAAGCACAAAGTGAGAAAAGGGGACTGAAAGGATATGGAACATTCCTTGTTGCGACCTCAATGATTTGTCTCTTCCAAACAGGTCCCACCTTCTAATGTTACATTCAGTTATAATTCAGACAAGAGCAAGTCACCTTTCAAGTGCCTGCCTCTGAGCACAGAAGGGTTTGGAATCTGATCTGCAAGAAATTGCAAAAAAATAAAATAAAATATTTAATACCATTTACTACTAATGATATGTAATTTAGCTACAGTGAGATATATATCTATAAAAGTAGAATAACTAAAACTTTAAAACATACAAAATTGTATCAACATTTCTGTTGCTAAGAATGGTACCTGACACCCACAACTTAAAGAAGAAGTTTAACTGGCTTACAGATTCACAAGGTTCAGTTCATAGTAAGCTGGCTCTGAAGTAGAACTATCATGGTGAATGGACCCAGTGGAGGAATCCACTCACCTCATGGCAATGGGAAGAGTAAGTAGGAAAGAATGTCAGGGAGAGATAAGTCCCTTAAATGCATGCTTCCCAGGAGCCATTTCCAAGTAGATCCTAGGAGCTCCAGTCATCTCTCCAAGAACCTTGTAACCCAAGTAAATAAACAATTTATATTAACTGGCAAAAGCTAACTCCTGGTTAGAATATGAAGAAATTGTATCATTCAAACATTCCTGATAACAATATAAACTAGAACGCCTACTCTAGAAAGTAGACAAAATGTTGGAATTTCTTATAAAACAATACATCTGTCACACATATAAAGCTTCAGCTAAATTTAGATAATTAAATGAAAATTACATTCTTTACAACTTATAAATAAATGCCCACATACAAATTTATGTTAACTTTGTATACAAATTTATGTTAACTTTGTATACAAATTTATGCTAACTTTGCATACAAATTTATATTAAAATATAATTGCCCTACACTAGAAATAAGCAAAAGTCCTTCAGTGGATAAATGTTGAAATAAACTAGAATGTCCATGTCATGATTTTCTACTGAACAACATAAAGAAAATATTGATATATGCAGTAACTAAATGGATTTATATGGAATTATTATTGGTTGAGCCAAAGTCCATTTCTAAATTTCAATATTATATGATTTTACTTACATGATGTTATACTGTATGATAGTCTCAACACTGTAGCGGAAGAGAATATTGAGAATAATGAGGAGGTAGGAACAAAGCTTAAGCTTGTGTCTAGAATATAAAGGGGTAGTATGAGGGAGTCCTTTGTACTAATGAAAATAATTCTGTAATTTATTAGTTTACTATATCATAGTTTTATAAGTAGGCATATGGGTAATACAATTGCACAGAAAATCTATATGTATGGATGCAAACAAGACACATGTGAAATTATAAATAATTTGAAAAATAAGAAAACAAAATAAGACTCATTTTAGTTAATACTACTATGTTGAAGTTTAATTCCTGAAATTAGTATTGTTTTATAATATGTAAATATTTTCATTTAAGAATATTAAGTAAAAATCACAGGGGCATTCTCTATTTAGTTAGGACTTTCTCTCCATGTATCAGCATTTCAAAATATAAAAAAAAAATTTGAGAGGAACAAGAATAAATTCACTATTGTACTTCATAGAGTTCTACCTTCCTCTGACTTCTCAAGGATACTAGGACTCCCATTTTTCGAGGTGAACTCTGAATATTTCCAAACACAACAGAGGGAAAAAATTTGGTCAAAATTATATATTGCTGCCATTTGTTCTTGTCACCATAGGATGTCTCTTTTGAAAATTGTCCTTTTTTTCTGCAACATATTTATCAACACTATCATCATGTTCCAGGTATTAAATAAAGGACAGCAGAATAAAAATATAACTTATGGAAATAGTATTTTCCATATTACTTGGAGATTAATGCCACTCAAGAAGGATTGATGATGATGATGTTGTTTTACTACATAGCTCAGAATTACATTATGCACGTTACTACCTAGAAGCTTAAACGAGTTTAATATTTGTGACAGTATAACATATCATTCAGTGCACAATAACATAAACACCTTAAAAGCCTTTTACTTATTAAAACAAATTAAGTTCATGCATAGACTGAATGAAGCTTTTTAAAGCCTCCTCTACTCTCCCTGGTCAAAATGCAGTTTATAGTCACTCATGAAACATTCTTCTGATATCATTCATAGTCTATGAAAAAATGCTGTCTCTCCATTTTTTAAGGTGTAAGCTAAATATTTTAAAATTTGAATTTGTATTATTTTTATGTCCTGTCAGAAAGAAGTTATTTGTACTTTTCTCAGATATGTGAATTTTTCAAATGGGATCTCATCCTATTAAAAAGCTTCTGCAAAACAAAATAAACCACCAGTAGAATGAAAAGACAACCAACAAATTGGAGTGGTGATTTTTTATTAAGTTCTTCATATGCTCTAGATAGTAGTCCTTTGTCTGAGAAAGGTTAAAAAATATTTCCCATATTCTATGTTGTTGTTTCACTCTTTGGTGGTTTGACTTGATGTGCAGAAACTATTTAGTAAGATGAGATCCTAATTATCGATTCTTTCTGCTAATTACCATGCTGTTGTGATTTTATTCATAAAGTCTTTCCCTACACCAGTATTTCCAACAGTTCTACCTAACCTATTTTTCCATGAGATTTAGTGTTTCTGTTTTAATATTTAGGCAACTAGAAGCCCATTTGTTAAAAAGCTTATCTTTGGCTCTTTTGTCAAAGATGAGGTCATTGAGTATATCTGGGGTTGTTTCTGGATCTTCCAGTCTATTCTACTGATCCTTGGGTTTGTTTCTTTGCCAGTATCATGCTTTTTTTAATGGTAGCTTTGTAATAGATTCAGATTGGGGACTGTGGTACTCCTACTCCATGCTATGATCTTATTGCCTACATCTGCTTTTGCTATTCTAGGTCTTTTATTGTCCCTGATGAAATTTTGGATTATTTTCTCTAGCTCTGTGAAATATGCCACTGAGATAACAAACAGGATTCTATTTATTCCATATAGTAGTTTTGGCAGTATGATCATTTTGATGATATTGGTTCTTTCTACCCAGAAAAGATTGTCTTTTTATTTTCTGATATCCTCTTCATTCTCTTTTTTCAAATGCTATAATTTTTGGACTAGAGATCCTTCAACTCCTTTGTTAGATTGATTCCTAGATGTTTCATTTTTGATTGCTATTATGAAAGAAATTGATTCTGTTTTCTCTTTCAGTGAGTCCATAATTCATGTCTACAAAAACTATTGCTTTTTGACAGTTCACCTTTTATCCAGCTATGCTACTAAGTGTGCTAAGTCTAGCAGTCTTTCTGACTGAGATTTTATGATCTTCTATATACAGTGTCATGCCATCAGCAAATAATAACAGTTGAAATTCTTCCTTTCCTATCTTTGTTCCTTTTATTTCTTTCCCTTATCTAACTGCTGTGGCTAATGTTATCCAAAACTATGTGGAACAAGAGTGGTTATAGTGGACATCCTTGTCTTGTTCCTGATCTTATCATGAAATGTTTCAGTTTTTGACCATTTTGTATGATGTTTGTTGTTGGTTTCTCATAAATAGCTTATCAGTTTGAGATAAAGACTATCCCAATTTTCTGTAGTATTTCAATCATGAATGAGTGATGTATTTTTTGTCAAGTGCTTTTTCTGCATCTATTGATATAACCATATGGTTTGTGTCCTTGAGTCTGGTAAGGGAGTGTATGACATTTATTGATTCATATATGTTGAACCATCCTTGCTCCCTGGATGAATCAATTTGTTTTTCTCCCCCACCCTTTGTAACTTTGCTACTACCACAGCAGAGATTCTCCTTCTTAAGAGGTTTAAATTCGACCGGGCGCCATCCGTTTCCAGTGGTGTGAGGGCTGCCCACTGGCCCAATGAATCCTGGAGTGGCGCGGACTCAGCTACCAGCACCATCCATTTCCGGCGGACTGAAGGCCGCCCACCAGCCCACTGCACCCCGGGAGCAGCGCGGACTCAGCTACCTGGCACCATTCATTTCCAGAGTTGGTGGACTGAGAGCAGCCCACCGGCCCACTGTATCCCAGACCTGTGCAGTGAAGAGTCAGGTATGGACCCTGGGCGCCATCCGCACCACGGAGAATTGAGGGTCTCCGCCCAGCCCCAACCCCACACAAGAGTTGCCTGGTGAGGACACAGATCCTACAGGAGCCCAAGCCATCTCCTGTGTCCCTCCACAGGAGGCGTGCTCCTAGAGCCACACTGAGAGACCAGACAAGATTTAAAAAAAAAAGGGTGGAATCTAGTTTCTATTTTGCCATCTACTCCTAGATCCCTCTATTCACCTCTTGTCCCCACACAACTCTCCTATCTTTCTGTCAGAAGCAATACCTAGAAGTAAAAGATTCTTAGGCTGCCCCATTTCTTCTTCTGTACTATTATAAGAAGGTGTGCAAAGTCTCCAACGGTCTTACAGCATAGATTTGGTAGTGTTGTACATATGCCCTTTATCCTCCATTACCCGCTGGCATATATAAGGTTCTAGGTTGTAGGTGATCTTCATAAATCTGCTAACCCTATTTCATCATCCTCCTGTCTCCCTACCTCCCTGATTCCCCAGTGACCTTTTATCCCCAAAGGGTTCGGGGGCTACATTTACTATCTATATGTTGTATACACATTGATGATTAACTCAAAATTCTGGCATATAGACACAGAGGTAACTCATAAGCTCAAAGTCTCCAGAATAGAATTTAACAAAATTTTTATCTTATTTACTGTGTTTAATAATGATATTGGCATTCATTGTATTATGGTAACAAACATGATGTGATTGTTCTACTCAAATATCTCTCATGATGTGTCAGAAGTGAGAACTCTCAAGGGTCATCACAGATTAAAGGAGGAACCCCCAGGAAAGTGCCACATCCAAAGGGCCCCAGATCATAGAAAGAGACCTGCAACAAACATTGCCCTGTCATCAGGCAAAGAAGAGCATTAATAACAAGGAAAGAGTAGAAATGAGAAAATACACAAAAAAACAGACACAAAGATCACCACGACAGGGAAATTCAGAGAAAAGGGAAATAGGGCAAACTGAAACTCAAACACCAGGATTCTTGGAGATGGTAACTAAAGCAGATCTAGTAAAATGGTAATCAGAACTCATCTCTAAGATCAAAACAGGGATACCGTCCACAGTGAAAGACATCATTAAAGAAGAGATCAGCTGGATGATAGAATCCAAGATAGCAGAAGCAATGGAACCTTTTAAACAACTTCAAGTAGAGCTCCAGGGAATGATGAAGGAGAACAAAAGCTTGCGCAGTAGGATGAATGAAGCAGAGAACTGAATCTGAGACCCAGAAGACAGCATAGCAGCCAATGAGCAGGAAAGGTATAATCTATGGAAAAGAGCAAGGGACCATGAGAAATCAATTCAATAGCTTCTAGATGACTCAAAGAAAAATAATATAAGACTGATTGGAGTCACTGAGGAAGCAGGAGACAGTGTTAAAGATATACAAAAGCTATTTTAAGAGATAACAACAGAAAATTTCACAGGAAAAGAAATAGACATACAGATCAATGAGGCTTATCAGACTCCAAAATGCCATGACATAAAAATATCTACACGTAGACATATAATTATCAAGTTTCCAGATGCACAACAAAAGAATGAAATACTGAAAGCAGTGAGAGAAAGGAATAAAATCACCTACAAAAGGAAGGCCATTAGGATCACAGCAGACTTTTCAACACAAACACTCAGTGCAAGAAGAGCATGGAGAGGAATATTTCAAGCATTGCAGGAAAACAAACTGCACCCTAGGCTGTTGAATCCTGAAAAACTATCTTTCAGAATAGACGGGGAAATAAGATACTTCCATGATAAACAACACCTGAAAAACTTCACAAATATGAAAACTGCACTCCAAAACAACCTAAAGAACATCTTGGAAAAACACACAGAAAATTCCATACCCACGAGACCCAGAAGAGTGAATTCATTGGGGCAAACAAGAAACTAAATAGAAAAGGGCAAATGCAAAGAAGAAAAGAACCAAGAACAGGGAAACATGGCAACTCTGAATATGTCCACATCGGTCATAACCATTAATATCAATGGACTCAATGGGCCAATTAAAAGACACAGACTAGCAGATTGGATCAAGAAGCAAGATCCTGCAATCTGCTGCATACAGGAAACACACCTAATTCAGAAGGCAACCCATAGACTGAAAATAAAAGGTTGGAAAACAATCCTCCATGCCACAGAAACTGCAAAAAAGCAGGAGTGGCTATCTTGTTTGCAGATAAAATAGATTTCAAACCCAAACTGATTAAAAGAGATAAAGAAGGTCACTATATTCTAGTACAGGGAACTATCCAAGAGAAAGAAATGACAATCATAAATATTTAAACACTGAAATCTAATGCACCCATCTATATAAAACAAACATTAGTGGACATGAAAAGCCAGTTATCCAAGTATACAATAGTAGTAGGGGATTTTAATACTCCACTTTCACAAATTGACAGATCAACTGGACAAAGAATCAATAAGGAAATACTTGAGCTAAATCAAACTTTGGAGCAAATAGACTTATTAGATGCCTACAGAAGTTTTCACCCTTCAAAGCAAGAATATGCCTTCTTCTCAGTTGCTCATGGATCATTTTCCAAAATACATCACATTCTAGTCCATAGAACAAGCTTAAGTAGATGCAAAGGAATAAAAGTTAACCCCTGCATACTATCAGACCATAGTGCCTTGAAACTGGAGCTGAATAGCAGAAGGAATTCCAAGATCCTCACAAACACATGGAAATTGAACAACACTCTGTTAACCAACCAATGGGCCACAAAACAAATTAAAGAAGAAATTAAACAGTTTCTACAACTAAATGATAACCCCCACATAACATACAGGAGTTTATGGGACACAATGAAACCAGTTCTGCAAGGGAAATTCATAGCAGTAAATGCCTACACTCGGAAAATAGAGCAAACTAAAATAAACAATCTAATGATGAACCTCAGACAACTAGAAACTGAGGAGCAAAACAAAGGCAAAGCATATACTGGAGAGGAAATTATAAGGATCAGAGCAGAAATTAATGCCGTGGAGACAAAGAGAACAATACAAAGAATCAATGAATCAAAGAATTGGTTCTTTGAAAGGGTAAATACGATTGACAGACCTTTAGCCAACCTTATCAAACAAAAGAAGGAAAAGGCTCAAATCCATGCTATAAGGAATGAAAATGGGGAAACCAGCACAGACCCAGAAGAAGTCCAAAGGATCATAAACACATATTTTGAAAATCTATACTCCAAGAAGATGTAAAATCTAGAAGAAATGGATAGATTCCTAGACTCATATGAACTTCCAAAGCTGAATGAAGAGGATATAAAAATGTTAAACAATCTGATATCAACCAGGGAAACTGAAAATGTAATAAAAAACCTACCAACAAAGAAAAGCCCTGGTCCTGACAGCTTCACTGCTGAATTCTACAAAACTTTTAAAGAAGAGTTAATACCAGTACTTCTCAATCTCTTTAATTAAATTGAAAGGGAAGCAGTACTCCCCAAATCATTCCTTGAAGCAACCATCACCTTGATTCCAAAGGCAGGAAAAGATCCCACCAAAAAGGAAAACTACAGGCCAGTTTTTCTAATGAACATTGACACAAAAATCCTCAATAAGATACTTGTAAACAGAATACAGAGAGTTATCAAGAAAATCATATACCCTGTTCAAGTTGGATTTATCCCAGGGATGCAAGGCTGGTTCAACATACATAAATCAATCAATGTAATACACTATATTAACAGACTCAAAGATAAAAAACATATGATTATCTCAATAGACACAGAAAAAGCATTTGACAAAATCCAACACCCATTTATGACCAAAACCCTACAAAGAATTGGAATCGATGGACTTTATCTCAATTTAATACAAGCTATTTTTGAGAAACCAACAGCCAGCATCATACTCAAGGGGCAAAAACTGAAACGTTTTACAATAAGGCTAGGAATAAGACAAGGATTCCCATTATCCCACTCTTGTTCAATATAGTACTAGAAACATTAGCCATAGCAATCAGGCAGGACAAAGATATAAAAGAAATAAAGATAGGAAAGAAAGAAGTTAAACTGTCATTATTTGCTGATGATATGATACTCTATCTTGAGGATCCTAAAAACTCAACCAAGAGACTGCTAGACTTAATTACCAAATTTGGTAGTGTTGCTGGATACAGGATCAATGCTCAAAAATCAGCAGCCTTTGTCTTCAAAACAACAGACTCACTGAAAGAGAAATTGAGGAGGCAATCCCCTTGACAGTAGCACCCAGAAAAATGAAATGTCTAGGAATCAACCTAACAAAGGACATGAAAGACCTCTACTCTGAAAACTATAGGACTCTGAAAACTGAGATAGAAAAGGAAACCAGAAAGTGGAAAGATATCCCTTGTTCCTGGGTAGGGAGAACCAACATCGTCAAAATGGCTATACTCCCACAACTACTATACAGATTCAATGCAATTCCAATTGAAATTCCAATGGTATACTTCACAGAGGTAGAGAAAATAGTACAAAAATTCATCCGGAAACACAAGAAAACTAGAATAGCAAAAGCAATTCTAAGCAACCACGACATGGCAGGGGGTATTACAATCCCCAATTTAAAACTCTACTATAAAGCCCCTGTGATAAAAACTGCATGGTACTGGCAAAGTAACAGCCCCAAGGACCAGTGGAATAGATTAGAATACCCAGAAACAACTCCGGGTACACTAAGCCACCTTATCTTTGACAAAGGAGCCAAACATCCCCAATGGAAGAAAGACAACCTCTTTAAAAAATGTTGCTGGAAAAACTGGTGTTTAGCCTGCCAAAAGCTGAAGCTAGACCTATCTCTTTCACCATGCACAAAACTAAACTCACAGTGGATACGAGCCTTAAACATTAAAACAGAAACAATAAGCCTGGAAAACAGGCTAGGTAAAACTCTTGGAGACATTGGCTTAGGCAGAGACTTTATGAATAAAACCTCTATAGCACAAGAACTAGCAGAAAGAATCAACAAATGGGATCTCATTCTACTGAAAAGCTTCTGTACAGCCAAAGAAGTCACTGACACTGCTAGAAGACAACCAACAACATGGGAAAAAAATCTTTACTAGCTCTTTATCATACAAAGGGCTATTATCTACAATATATATAGAACTCAAACAGATCAGCTTCCCCAAGTTTGAAGACCCAGTTAAAAAATGGGCATCTGAAATGAACAGACACTTCTTAGGGGCAGAAGTCAAAGCAGCCAAGAAACATATGAAGAAATGTTCTACATCACTGGTCATTGGAGAGATGCAAATGAAGACAACACTGAGATTTCATCTCACCCCACAAAGAATGGCCGTGATCACAAAATCAACCAGCAATACATGTTGGCATGGTTGTGGGGAGAAAGGAACCCTTCTCCACTGTTGGTGGGATTGCAGACTTGTGCAACCATTGTGGAGATCTGTGTGGAGATCTCTCAGAAAACTAGGACTAGGGGTCCCATTTGGCCTGGTTATCCCCCTGCTAGGAATATACCCAAAAGAATTTAAAAACTCACATTGGAAAGACAGATGTACACCCTTGTTCATAGCACCTGAGTTCATGATATCTCAGTCTTGGAAACAACCCAAATGTCCAACAACTGGAGAGTGGCTAAAGAAGATGTGGTTTTTTAATAAAATGGAGTATTACTCTGCCATAAAGAATGACAAGATTGATCCATTTAGGTGCAAATGGAGACACCTGGAGGATATACTAATAAGTGAAAGCAATAGATCACAGATAGACAAATTCCAGATCTTCTCTTTGGCATGAACACCTGTAGATGCAAATGAGCTCTGTAAAGTAGGACAGCTTTTATAGAGTGGAAAATTTCTACAGGAAACTTGGTGTGGGAATGTGATGCTGGGAAGGAATAAATATGATACAGAAAGAAAATAAAAGGGCATGTATAAAGGGGGTGAGGAGGGGTGGGTGGGTAAGGATATAGGTAAAAATGAGAATTATCTTGGGTCATATACTGGTACAAATTTCCCAATGTTATACATGATTTTGAGATGTGTATAAATTATACCAATAAAGAATTCAATTAAAAAATGATGTTTTTTTTATAAAATGGAGTATTACTCTGCCATAAAGAATGACCAGATTGATCCATTTAGGTGCAAATAGAGACACCTGGAGAATATACTAATAATGGTATCTGAAATCAATAGATCACAGATAGGCAAATCCCGGATCTTCTCTTTGACATGAACACCTGTAGATGCAAATGAGCTCTAGAATGTATGACAGCTTTTATAGAGTGGGAAATTTCCATAGGAAATTTGCTGTGGGAATGTGATGAGGGGAATGAATGAATATGATACAGAAAGAAAATAAAAGAGCATGTGTTAAGGGGGTGAGGAGGTGTGGGTGGGTAGGGATATGGGTAAAACTGAGAATTAACTTGTGTCATATACTGGTACAAATTCCCCAATGTTATACGTGATTTTGAGATGTATAGAAATTGTACCAATACAGAATTCAATTTTAAAAAGAGAGATTTAAATTCTCCATATGTTAAATTACTTAAACTGGTCTCATAGTTTCGTGTATGTTTTTGTACAATAATTTCTTTTTATCTGTAGCAGATACATTTTAAGATCACTGGTAGATAGTATCAGAAATCCTTTAGCATTAATAGCTGACTGTGATTGTGTCACTGTATTTCTCTGCCTTTTCTATTACTTTGCAGTGTTCTGTCATATGGATGTATTACATTTTCACAATTCACCATTGAAGTGTATTTTAGCTGCTTCCTTTTCTTGTCTATTACAAATGAAAGTCTTGAGTATGTACGCATGCAGAATTTTTAAATTGAATTTTTTTTTTTTTTTTTTTTTTTGAGACAGGGTCTTGCTTTGTAGTTCAGGCTGGCTCTGAACTCACTATGCAGCCCAGGCAAGCCTCGAACTCAGCAATCCTCCTGCCTCTGCCTCCCGAGTGCTGGGATTACAGGCATAAGCCTCCACGCCTGGCACTGTGGTATGTGGTATTGATGGCTGGTGGGCGTGAGTCTCCACGCCCAACATTGTATGTGGTTACCGGGGCTCCAACTCAGGACCTTGCGCTTGCGAGGCAGGCGCCGGAACCACTGAGCCAACCCTCTGGCCTAAATTGAATTCTTTATTAGTACATTTTATATACAGCTCAGAATCACAGTTAACATTGGGGCATTTGTACCAGTATATGACATGAGTTAATTCTCATTTTTGCTATTATCCCTACCCACCCTACAACCCCCATCCCTATATCCATGTGCTTTCTTTTTCTTTTTAAATCATATTTAATGAGGAGAAATAATACATATCCAGAATTTTTATTACAGAAGTTTGATTTTTTTTGTTTCAGAAATGACCAGGGATATAATTGTTGGGTTAAATAATAAATGTCTATTTAATTTTATAAAATACTAGCACTGTAACAGGAAGTGCCATATGATAGATCTAATTTTTTCTCATAACTACCAACATTTGATTTTTAATTACCTTTAATTCTAGCTATAGTAAGAGGAAAGAAGTTAAAACTCATAACAGTTTTAATTTATGAATTGTTAATAGCTAATAATGTTGAAGAGACATACTATTTTTTAAAATTAGGTTCTTATATGCCATCTATTTGATTCTATGCATACTACTAGTATGAGCTAAAAAAAAGAGAAAAAAGAAAATCTGTTCTTCACTTCTCTGTTTAAATTTTTGGATAATATTCAGATTAGAGTATAATGTTAATGACAGTACTGTTAATTTAGAACAACATAAATGTTAATACAATGAAGCAGCAAAAAGTTAATTTCTACTTAAAAGATAGCCCTCTTTATATGTATAAATTTGCAATCAGTATACTAAAATATTTTGGCAAAGGAAAGGGGAAGAATTCATATTTTGTGAAGAAATTCATCATTTCTCTCTCTCTCTCTCTCTCTCTCTCTCTCTCTCTCTCTCTCTCTCTCTCATTTCCTTACTTTTCTCCCTTCCTTGTTTCTCTCTCTTTCTTTCTCTCTTTCTTTCTTTCTTCCTTCCTTTCTTTCTTTCTTTCTTTCTTTCTTTCTTTCTTTCTTTCTTTCTTTCTTTCTTTCTTTCTTTCTTTCTCTTTCTTTCTTCTTTATCTTTCCTTCTGTTGAGAGTTGAACTAAATGCCTTTTCCTTGAGCTACTTCATGTTTTTAAAATTTTGTTTTTATTTTTTAAATTTTTGAGATAATATTTTCTTGTGTTGCTAAGTTGCCTGGACTGGGCTTCAGTTTGGGACCCTCCTACCTCAACCTCCAGGAGGACTAAGATTCCAGGTAGAAGCCTCCAGGGTCACATTCTTGTCAGTATAGGTTTCACAAAATGTATCAAGTATATAATTATTTTTCTGATGTTTTCTTTGATGTTAGTCATCTACACTGAAAGTGTATTGTATTTTTCTGCACAAACCTGGCCCAAGAAGTTCTAGAAAAGTGCTTACCTTATGTTTTCATTTATGTAATGTCGTAAAAATTTTACAACTAAGACATCGACAGTAGCATAGGTATATACTCATTCCTCCTGTTCAGAACTGTTGGATATGAGTTAGGAAGCTTATGTGTTTACTATCATAAAGTAAGTCTATGAAACATTTACACAAAAACCTGTAATTTTTGGTTTCATACCTAGTATTTGTCTTTTGCTTCAGATACATAGAAGCTTATAGAGTCAGCAGGAATTATACTGTATTAGCTAATATTGATAAAATGTGATACACTGTAGACTGTATTTAAGATACAAAAGACTTTTAAAGTCTACATCAGGTCATTTAAATAAAAGTTTCAGCTTGAATATTAATTTTATTTTAGAATATTCTTAGAAAATTTAGAGCAAAAGTCAGGGCCCTTATATTTGTTTTGACAACTAATTAGTTTATTTATGGAGATGTCTACCTTTCTGTGTGCATAATTAAGATTTAACGTTAGTGTAGCATTGATGGGTTAATTAAAGCAGTTAGTACTGTAGTGGATCCTGGCATACTCAGAAGCATAAGCAGAACATATCATAGACCCTGATACTATAAATCATTCAAAGTACTCTGTTTAAAAAAATGCATAGTGTAACCCTTTAAATTCAAGTTTCCCTTAGTCTCATTTTTATTAATACATGTTTGCAGTACACAATGATCATATTCATTGGGAGGACTTGGTATCCTTATAGAACACATCTTATTCATTTTCTGCATTTCCTTCTTTCCTCTCCCTTCCCATCTTCTCATCTCTTGGCTCTTCTCCCTTTTACAGAAGATCTAATTTTCTGTTATCTATTTTTTGAGTTGCTCTTTACTCATATTCTGGGTTTCTTACATAAGAGAAACTATGAAATATTTTTAATTACAGATTTGGTTGATTTCACTTGTCATTATGTACTCAAGGGGTATCAATTTGCCTGTAAATGATTCAAGCTTGCTGTTCTTTGTGACACAGAAATATTCAATAATGTATAAATGCTACACTTTATTTATGTATCCCTTTGTTGATGGCCAGATAAGCTGCTTCTGAGACTTATCTGTTGTGATGAAGCCACACTTACTTTTAATGTTCATCTTTCTCTAAATAAATTTGCAAAACAAAAGCAATCTTACAGCTTACCCATTTCTCAAGAATTGGTCCTCAATAAGTTGAAGAACTTCTATGCATGGGAACTAATATTTTTAAACAATGATTCTCCATACAAGTAGTTCTTTATCTGAGTTGCTCTCTAATTCATGTATTTTAGGAGTGTAGTAGGTGACTCAGTAACACATAACATCCCCTTATCTTGATATTTCCCTTGTAAAGTGAACATTCCTCTTACCTTAGCTGAGAAGCATCTTTAAGAGGGGTAGAGTGTTCTACAGCCATACTACCCTGAACACGGCCGATCTCGTCTGATCTCGGAAGCTAAGCAGGGTCGGGCCAGGTTAGTAATTGGATGGGAGACCACCTGGGAATACCGGGTGCTGTAGGCTTTGGGCCGGAGATTTAATTTAGCTCAGTGGTTCTGGCGTCTGCTTCGCAAGCACAAGGTCCTGAGTTCCTGAGTTTGATCCCAGTAACCACATACAATGCTGGGCGTGGTGACTCACACCCACCAGCAATCAATACCACATACTACAGTCTTAGAAGTTCTCTTTAAGTAAAAAAAAAAAAAAAATATATATATATATATATATATATATATATATATATATATATATATTTATATCAGGAATAGATGAACATTTATTTGGAAAAATAAAAATCATAATAAATTGGGATTTTAAGGAGCCTGATGATTTTCATATACACAATCCCAAACTAACCAATTGCCTAACACAATCTTAATGATATTGTTTTCTGTTCATTAGACTGTATAGTCTGAATATATAATTATAACATTTGTGTGTGTGTGTGTGTGTGTGTGTGTGTGTGTGTGTGGTACCGGGTATCGAACTCATGTCCTCCTGCTTCCAAGGAGGTGAGGTACCACTTGAGCTAAATCCCCGGTGATAACACAGTTTTTTCTTTAGAGAACAGAAACATGATTCAGTCTTTTCACTAACATGGTTGATTATATTTTTAAATCTTTTTTTTTTTTTTTTTTTTTTTTTTTTTTTTTTTTTTTTTTTTTTTTTTTTTTTTTTTTTTTTTTTTTTTTTTTTTTTTTTTTTTTTTTTTTTTTTTTTTTTTTTTTTTTTTTTTTTTTTTTTTTTTTTTTTTTTTTTTTTTTTTTTTTTTTTTTTTTTTTTTTTTTTTTGTGGTACCAGGGATTGAACTCGGGCCCCTGTGCATCCAGGTTAGGTGTAGTACCACTTGAGCTAAATCCCCAGCCGGGTTGATTATATTAATAGTGACAATTTAAAAAAGTTCTTCTCCTTTTACAAATTAGTATTGATTATGTTGTGTAGATTTTTAAAAATTATGTTCAGACTTGGGAAAATCCCAGATTACATCATTTGTATAGAAGATATTTCAGGCCCACTCTCTTTAGTACAGCAGCAGATTTGTGCTGTAAATTAAAATAATACTAATACATTTTATTTCACATTATTCTCATCTTTTAAATAAATGAATAAAATCTCAAGGTATGGGGTTGCACACTTGTAATCCTTCCACTGAGGAGGCTGAGACAGGAAGATCACTGTGATTTTGAGGCCAGCCAGGGCTACATAGTGAGTTCAAGGTTACTCTAAGCTACAGTGGGACCCTATCCAAAACAAACACACACAAGAAACATGGTACTTTCATAGTCAATTATCTTATAGATTTTAGGTATGATTAAGAGACTGTGTTGGACTTAAGTCCTGATGAAGCTAAATGCTTTTTCCAGTTTTATACTTCTAGTAATTGTAAGAATTTTCCAACAAAAATAACAAAACTATTCTTCAAACCTTCAGTATTCACATATTTTGTTGAGTGTTCTAGGATACATTTATGACATTTGGCTCTAAGCCTTTGGGTCTTATGATGTCCCCATCAATCAGCCCAGAGACTCCTTATAGTAACTGTCACTGTTCTACAGACCTGCACAGTGCCCCAGCGAGAAATGGAAAGCATTCTCCAAATGCAAAATCTGTGCATCTGCAACTTAGTTTCTGAAAATCAGAAATCAAAATTGCCTCAGCCATTTCAATGCTCCTTGACAAAAATAAGAGAAAGTTGAGGATTTTTAAAGAGACATATGGATCTTAAGTAATTGCTATGAAAATGTCTTGATTGTATACATTTGACAAACTCAAGAATCATCAAAGTATCTCTAAGATTTCACCTTGAGAAGAGACTGTGCGGTGATAGGGCCTCCAGGTTAGTGCTTGCTAAATCTGCTCCTGGTTTAACATTTATCAGATGCACAAATTAAAGTGCTGTACTGGATGATGAGTTCTCATTTAACTCAAGAAGTTCTCAAACATTTTTTTCAGTTTCTTAGCATATTTTTATTCTAGTTTGCCTTTCACTTGACAACAAATTTATATTTCATCTTGATTATCACATTATATGCTGGAATGTAGAACAAATATGGGTGAAATTAGTGAAACAGACAATGATATACTTTTTCCTCCCCCCAGTGCAGGGGATTAAACTCAGGATCTTGCACTTGCCAGGTAGCCGTGGTGCCACTGAGCAACATCCCTCTCCCTATGGTGCACATTATTGGAAAATAGAAATGAGCAACTCTCAGGGGACTAGACAGTATTAGTCCTCACAGGGCTCTAGACAAAATACCACCTGCTAAGTTATTATAAACAACTACTGTTTTCTCACCATTCCAAAGATTAGACGTCTATGTTCAAAATGTCAGCAACGTTACTTTCCAGTGAATTATCACTTCTTGCTTTGTAGATAACCATCTTGTCTCTGTGTCTTCATATGACTTTTGGGATCTCTGATATCTCCTCTTTTTCAAAGAACATCAGTCCTAATAGGACATGCCCCGACCCATGGGCTATATTTAATCTTAATCCATTTTTTAAATTTAGATCTAGAAGTGTCCCCCTCAGAAGTGGGTGGAGGATTGTGCTCCTGGATGAATACATCCACTGGTATGTTTAGAAGCTGAGTGTGTTGTTGGGAGCCTGCTCACAGTCAGAAGAGGTAGGCCACTAAATGGTGTGACATGGAATCATACAGTTCTCTCTCTTTTCTCTGTTTTCTGACCACCACGATGTGAGTAGTTTTCCTCTCAAGGGCCCTTACATCATGCCATTTTTGCTTTGGACCCAGAGAAACATGTATTGATGCTTCTGAAACTGTGATCTACAGAAAACACTCTGCTAAATTGAGAGTATTGGGTAATATGTCTTAGTAA